>CM063292.1:15985000-16220000 GCA_032173965.1 Sitta carolinensis | reverse complement strand
ATACATGACATCCTTGCCTCTGCTGCTACTGAAGATTAAAGCTAACTTGAGTACACATATATGGGCCACAAAGGCACCAAAATTTTGAAGTGTCCATGTGGCTCACTCTCACTTTCCTAAGCAATACAGGCATTCACAGGTGGAAATGTTTCATTGAAAGCCACTGGGATGTGATTATTTAACCAAATTTCTGTTCATACAACCAGTCTGCATTTTTCATTTTCCTTAGACACCCCATGTTTTACTGACCCTGTCCTACTTTGCTGAAGTAAGCAGAAGCAGTGTTTGTATATACTTGGAAGTTTGGAAATCGCCTAAATAGTCCTTCTATTAATGCCACTCTGGTTAGAGTCACTGTTAAGTTGAAGTATATGGAAGTTCAGAATGCAGAAACATATTTAGCATGTTAATACACCAGAATTTTTCAACTCTCAATTAATAAAGATGATACTGAAAATCTTTATACAATGTGTGTTATTCTGACTTGTATTGCATACAATGTATGTCACAAACAATAATGCAATTAAGTCTTACTTCTTTGTAGTAGCACTTGGGGACTATTTGGATTAAATATAAATTTCTTAATCGCCACTTCAGTGAAAAGGTTTAGCCACTGTTTTGACATGGTACAGCAAATCACAAATTATCTTGATCCTCACTTACTAGATTTACACAGCAATGTCTTGGGTAAGCAATCACAATACATAGACATCTGTTATCTTTGCTACTCAGACAGCTCCAGAGGGAAACATTATTATACAGCAAGATTTTCAAAGGTAGGAAGGGAGTAAAGTATTCAGTTAATAGAGATTTTCAGATGCCTAACTGCCTTTGTAGCTTTAGAAATCCTCTCATACATATTTAGGTAGTCTTGTGAGGAGCAGCAAGTGGACTTGACGATGCTCTTGGGTCACTTCAAATAGAGATGGTTTATGATTCTGTGATTCCATCCTCACCTGAGACCCTGACCCATTCTGGCCAGTATCAAAAAAGGTAACAAATACATCAGGGGGTTCATCGGTGTAATTTCAGGGTCAGCACAGAGGTAGGAAAAGAAATGAGCAGATGATTTAGGATTTATCTTCAAAAGGAAAGAAATACAAGCTAACAAGACAAAGATTTTAAAGTAACATGACTTGTAGCTCAGACACTGGTTTTTACCTGTTTTTTTTTAAACAAAATACACTGTCTCACCCAATAAGATGAAAAGCAATATACCTCAATCTTCCAAACAACATATTATACCCAGACATTTTTTCCACAATAATGAATTGATCCACACTTACCTCTTTCAGAAAACTGAAACTTGGAACCGAGGACAGTAACATCATTTCAGAGAAGTAAATGTCTTCATTTTTAGTACCACTGTAGCAACCGCACATTAGGATTTCAATTATCAAGGTGCTTTCACTTTGTAAATGTTTGTCCCTCTACCCTTTAGACACATTCCTAATACAATCTCTGCAATCATGCCCAACATTGCTCTAAATTGGTTAGCTTGGAAGCAGATAATCTACTAGCACAAAGCACAGTACAAGTTAATCCTGAAAATATTTACCTAAAACCTCAGCAAGTGTACAGCTTCCCCTAAGGTCTGTGAGGGAATTAGTGACCCAGGACAGTCAATTTGGCCATACCCACAATAAAGACCCTGCATATAAATAATTATAAAAATAAATGACAACTGTATAACATTGCCTCATGCCTATTAACACTTTTGTCATTATTACAAAAGAGCTTTTATCAGAATCATAAAGATTTGAATTAAGAAAATTTTTAGAAGTTTACAGGGCATAAATATCTCCTAATCAAAGGCAGCTTGGAAGAAATCATATAGGTTACTTGAGATTTACTTAGTCTCTTTTTTTAATGAAAACTTGGTTGATAAAGGTGGGAGGCACGGACATAAAGCACATCAATTGCTGTAAGATTTTTGATGAATAACTGTTCTTAATTCCAATTAATATTTAGAACTAAACAGGCAAACAAGTGAATTAAAAACTGAGTCATTATAAAGATGAGATGAATCTGTGGTCAGTGGTTTTTCATGTTTCCAACACTGACAAAGAAGAAAATACATAAATACTGATAAAGTTTGCAGGTAGCAATACATAGAGAACTGAACCATGGCAAGAACCAGTGACTTATAATAAAAGAATAGATATAAAGAAAGCCAAATCACAGATCTTGAGCACCTCCTTTTTGACAGGATTAAATACTGTCTGGTGTCACACTTATCTCTCTTCCTCCAGAGGATATCTAAGCATCCTTCTTTTGAAGCAAGAAAATGGAAACCCAATAGAAAAGAAAAGCATCTAATAAAAGAGAAATACATAAATTTACACTCCTAAAAGGATTGTGCAATTCTGTCTTTTTTACAGTTTCTTAAAAGCAGAGAAACAAAGATGCTTCTACAAGTAAAATTAGTAAAGTAGAATGTGGAATATGCTTTCCTTAAATAACAGCAAACAAATTGAACCAACTTATTTTTCACATCTTCAGTGCAGAACAAAAAAGTGTGACAGTCTGCTGGAGGTCACAGAACACCTGATGTTCTCATCTGTACAGGATACTGTTGGGCAGAGCGATTTCTACTATATACAGATCTAGAGGGCTCCCTGTTGTCAGGCAGATTGCTGTTGAGAATTTTAGGATGCTTAGAGTAGTTAATTAAAGAGAAGCACTGGGAGCATTGCAAGGCCATAAATTCCTCCCTCATAGCTTATGGGGCTCAGCGCTGGAACTTTCCATATGGCTGTTTTTAACTGGCATAAACTTGTTTTGACCTTAACCAGCATTTTAGATTAACACTACCCAGGGCAGAGAGAGAAAAGGCAGGGAGAAGTTATTAGTCAAAGAGATTTGCATATATATGCAATTATATTTATACATATACAATGGGAAAACCAGCGCTTCTGATTTATCTGCTGGTATGTTAAAAAATTCAAAGCAAAGACTACATGCCATTTTATAACTGTTCTATGAGAACATAAATTAACACGCATTTTACAATCAAACCAGCAAGCACTTGAAGAACAGGTTTGTTGTATCTGTAGGTATCAAATATCATAAAACATAAATTAACGAGTCTGTAGATTATTAAATGACAGTTGAGATGCCAGCTTTCCTTTTTTTATCATGGAAGATATTCCCAGGATCTGTGACATCTGTGGTGGCTAATCCCCCATAGAGAAACTGACATTAAAAGGAATTCACACTGTGGTAAAGCCATACACCATTACAATGTTAGCTATGGGTTTCCAAAGCTCTCCTGGATTCTACACTGCAGAGCAGAACTGGAGTGAAAACTGACAAGGTTGGTTTCCACATTTGCTATTGCAAACAATAGCTTTATAAACTGGGACTTTGAACTACCCCACTGTGGTGAAGATTTCCAACATCTTTCACAGGAAAAAAGAAAGATCGCTACACACCACTGTTCTCATCGGTGTCCTGCATGTCTTGCATCTTTCAAGAAATATTTCTTTTCAATTGCTACCCTCTTCATTTTCAGCATTAAATGTGATTTTTCAAAAGTTTGATAAAAATGGGAAGACATCACTATGAAATAGTGATAATGATCACTGTAATCTCTCCAAACAAATTGAGTCATTGACAAATGTATAGTTATTCACAACAGCTTCTCAGAGGAAAAAAAAATGACTAAGAGCAAGGAATGATCAAGTCAGCTTTCTCTACCACCTCATCCCAGGTAGTTAAGCTTGGTCTTGCTTCCAGTCCAAAGTCATGCTCCACTGGTCTTCTATTCTTAACTTCATTCCTGTTCTTGCTTTCTCTCATAAAACCCTTCCCTTTCACTACTTCTTTCATTTAATTTCTGAGAATAACAATGTCATTATCTTTTGTTTTCTATCTTGTGCTTTTGGATTGCAAATCTTTTTATCTCTGCATCACCTCATTCTGACTTTATCAAAACCTAGCTGCACTAAAAGCCTTCCAGTACAAACTAGCTCAAAGTGTGACCCTTTCTTTTGGATAGAAAGTTAATTTTCAATGATTCCCTTCCCAAAGGGAAGAAACCCAGAAACCAGCAAATCACTTCATTAAACTCCACTTTTTGAACTGAAACTTCATTTGTCATTTCTCCACATCAGCTGTACACAGCCACCTGCTTGTAAGTAGCTGGGGCAGCAGTTGCAAACCAGCAAAAAACAGGGCAGGCATCAGGAAGAAAAGAGGCAAGCACCCCCAAGCAAAGTGTGTCAGTGAAAACCGAACTGCCATGGAACCCAGCTGCATCCACATCCAGCATTTGCCTCTGCTAGAAAGACTTGAAATAGGAAGCTATTTCTGCTCCATTACTTTTAGAAATAAAACTTCTAAAAGGGACATGACCTTTAAGGATTTTATACAAGGAACTGTAGAGCTCAAGCTCATTTGCAACCCAGGACTAAGTCTTTATAGCGGTATGGCAGTAACTCCACACATAAAAACATCAAAATACTTCATTTCTACAGCATTAATCATACTTTCCACTAGCCTTGAAACACAGCATTCTTTCATCCAAAACAGCATCCCCAAAGTAATACTACATATTTTAACTCTGCTGCTATGATGAGAATAGCAATTACTGACTACGCACATACTTTCCACTTATTTAGCAAAAATTATCCACTCTTTAAAGCTAGTATTTTTCACTGGATTATATGACAGCAAATATATAAATGAGACCGTATTCACTTCTCATGTACATTAAATCACCCATTATGTTTATCTGAATTTCAACACTCTCCCTTCATTAAATACTCATATCTCACTAGACCTTCATTCTTTTCTTCACTACTATTTCTTCATTGAAATAATTTTTCAATGACCACTTCAGAGTGCAGTGTATAATATCAGGATTAAAGCATCAATGATTAGCACTGGGGAGAAAGAAAAAATTTCAACAAAAAGTCCAAAATAATTAAATAATTAAAATGAAGGTTCAAATTACCTCAGAGGAATCACTCCCAAAAAAAGGCTGACGTGATATTCTAAAGGAATACAAACAATGTAAATAAAACACTGACATGATTTTGTTCTCCCAGAAACATCTAAGAAAGGAGACCCCTATTCACTGCCTGGAAACACTGTAACACCACCAGCTCAGTCCTAGTCTGCCTCAATAAGGTTCTGCCCCACCACTCTAAACTCTTTAATCTGCACAAAACGAACATGCTAATTGCTCCCCAAAAATACTGGATCAGGGAACTGGTGGTCCCTGAAAGCACCTATCTCACCGCACACAAACACAACGGCAACCCCATGCAGGGCTGCACTTCCTATTTACCCTATTTCATTTATCTTTAACCCAGGCATGTGACAGATCACAGGAGCACAAATCTATGGACAAATGAAGCCATCTAAGTGTTAAAAGCTTTAGACTTCTCCTGGGAGTTTCTGTAAATCATATTTTGAATCACTGAAAATACAATTAGATGAAGATACAGGAAAATACTCCGAGCAATAACAAATGAAAATATAAAAAGTTGTAGCTCCACTCTGGTTTGCATTTAGATGGCAGGATATTTTGCATAAGGACCATCTTTCTGTGGGTAATTATAACACCTAGCACAATGAGCCCTCGACTTATATAGTGACAAAGCAGCTACCAGAGAACACGGACAACAGACAGACAACCTTTTAATTGTTATATTTTAATGTTAATTGAAACAAAGAAATAAAACTAGAGATTCCAAAATCCATAAAAAATATCTGAGAGCTGTCACACAAAGATGAGATCAAACATGCTGCTAATTTGGTCTGATAATCACAAAGAATAATAATTTGTGAATTCTAGATGATAGTGTGTGAATATAGATTAAAAAAGCATACGCTCCCATCTACTAAGAAAACGTGCATCCGACTGTGAACTAAAACAATGAAATATGGAACTTCGGTTCCACTTAGAAGCAGTTGTTCCTATATTATCAAATTTGAAATCATGTCAAATATCCTTGCACTTATATCCAAATCTCAGCATTTCTGGACAACCAATGCTCACCTAAATGCTGAATATAATTCTCAAATAAAATGAGTAAAAAAAAGGATAGCACAATCCTGACATTCCCTGTACAAAAAAGCCTTCCAGTCATCTTCCCAAGGTCCGTGATTTGAGCTCTTCAATGGCCTCGTGGATAAACTGTTGTTATACTGAAGATCAGGAGCTCTCTAGGAGGGGGAATTGACCTTTTGCTGATTTTCTAAGCTGTCTGCAGGCTGGCAGGTACCAGAGACACGTGACATTATGAGAGTAGCTCACTGGCCTTTTTTTACAGTAACAGCCAAGAAAGGCAGCCATCATTTCCAACAGCCCGAAAGTTCTAGGAGTCGGGCCAGGTGGGCTGAGGTTTCCTTCATGTTTCAATGCTAAAATCAGCCTGAAGATTTTTGGCAGTCATATCCAACTATATAAAGGCAACTTGAATCAGCCAGCGGCAAAAAAATAAGTAGGCAGCTAGAAAGTCAAGGGCACAGGAAGAAAGGCATGGTAATATATCCCTGCGAGAAAGCAGGAGAGCAAGTGCACTCTGGAACAAAGGACTAGGAACTACAAGCCAAGAAATTATTTGCTGCAGTTTGACCCCAGCCATGTTTAGATAAGCAGTACTACAGGTATTCTCTGTGAATAAGGAACAGTTTTTATGTGCCTTCCCACATGAAAATTTCTTCTCTTAGCAGAAACAGTCTGTAAAACTCTGAACAAATAATAAAGCTCTTTGGCTATTAATAGCCTACATTTATGAAGTACCAGTTGTCATTAAGAATATTCAGTGTGCCAGTCACTCCCAGAGTCACAGACCCATTGTTAAATATCCAGCAAGTGGTTGTGCAAATGGTAAAGGACAGTGAAACACAAATCTACCTCTGCCTAAAAATAAATAGAGAAGAAGAAATATGACCAAATTCATTATGGACACCAAAAATTTCTACATCTGTTTTAGAATATGTTCTTCCTAACTACCCATGTAAATTGCCAACAACAGCTACATGTTCTAATGCATTTGGGTAATTTATTTTAAAAGAGTATTGTGATTTGCTGTAGCACTTGCAGTGGGTGTAACACAGAATTCACACTAAGAGGTCACTTCAGCACTTCCTTTCATAAGACATAATCCATTCTAATAAATCAGATATTTTAGGAACGACTCACTAGCAGTGGAATTTACCAGAATTTCCCTTTCCTAGAAACACTGCCCAATCTTCCCTCCTGTGCCTTTACCTTACGTTGAGCTGTAAAGCAAGTGCCTCAATCAAAAATCCTTGTTTGGTGGACATCCTTATAGCCTCTGCACCATGAAATATTTGGAGCACCTGGAACTGCTCTTCTAAATTGAGGTGTTGTCTTGCATTTAGATAAATTGTGTGAGTCTTCTGTATTCTTAGAGAACCACACTCCCCTGGTCAAACACACAAGATTCACCACTTCCAGTTACACTGACCAGTAGGGTTCTACATAACCAGACCTCACTAATAAATATCCTTCCACCCAAAAGGATAATCAGTAGCACTAATCTGAGAAGGAAAGCTGATGTTATTCAAAGCATTAACTAGAATCTATGCTGAAATGAAACAGAACACGACAACCCAGAGGTCCAATATAGTTGCCAATATTTTTCTCTTTTGTGTGTCCTCTAGAGGACAACCCAAAACTGAACCAGGAAACCAACTTAATAGCATGAACTGAAGTTTCTTTCATCTAAAATGACCCAAAATGCCCTCCTGGAAAAAGGGTAAAAAATAAAAAAGGCAGGGGGAGGAACTTGTCTTCCCACACTACTGCTAAATCTCTGGGTTAAAAATCCATGCAAATCTAATGCAATGAAGAAATGTGATGAAAATGAAATTAATGTACTTTTGTACATTTGAGGATTTGGAAGAATCCCCTTTTCTTTTGAACATATAAAATGAAAAGATCCACAACACCCAGAAGGCTGTGAATAATTATTTTTACTAACAGGACTGCCAGAAATTTTTAAACACTTACTAAGCACAAGATTTCAAGATTAAAAAAAAAATTAACTTTTAAGTTTTTTCCCCAGATTCCTTTCCTCAACAGACTTCACATAAAGAACTTATTTCAATTTTCCCTTCTATTAAAAATAGATGACATTAATAAAGCCAAAGAGGAGGAATTTCTATTCATCTAAATTCTGCAAGGAAGCATATTTATGCAGATGGACTTATGCAGATGGATTTGGAATGAAGTGAACAATACAAACCATTCAGAAGTGTAGCTGCAGCACCTCAGGTTTGGCCTTCTTTGTGACATAAACAATAAACTCGATTCTGCTGTTAACTTACTTGTGGCACAGGTGCCACTCTAAACACACATTCTTACAGCTGATACAAAATACATCACCTTATTTCTTGTGAACTTTCAGTAGCTGAAGCTCTGTATGACTCAATGGTAAACAAAGGCTACAGCACAGAACTCGGAGATACTTATAATGAAAGCCAACAGAGAGCTCAAATTCTTCTGCTGTTTGCACTGAAGTAATCCTAAAGTAACTTGATTTCTAGAACAAAATTGAGTTTTGATTGAATTTTGTTTAAAATACTCCAGGAGTTGTGTTAACAATTAACTGTAAAAGAGTGAAATAGTCTTTTTCCCCTTGTGGTCTAAGCGATACTCTCCGAAGGAGGAATCACTTAACTGTTTATGAACTACAGTATTCCTGAGGAGAAACAATCTATCCTGTTTTGCTCTTCTCACTTGATTATCGACAATTCTTTCTATCAGCTTGTGAACACGCTGGTGTGAGCTGGGAAATACCCAACCACCAAGACTAACAAGGATTCAAGTTTTTTTACCCTTTGTAAAACATGATCTCAGATCTCTTATGTGGTAGCCAAGATGGTGGCATAACAAGAACAGGAGCTCATCCTGGCTGCAAAGTGCCTGGAATTCCATATCCACAGAATAATCTTTCTTGGTATAAGGGAAATGACAGAAAGCCTATGGTCAATACTAAATACTATTCTAAACCAAAGAGGTTTGTAATCTATTAGAAATCTTTCTGACTCTAACTGCACAGGTTTAATCAGCTCTCTGTTGGCTAAAAGTGGTCATCACATCTACACCCTTGCTCCCTAACTTAGCCAAATTAAGCCAGGTGCTTTTTTTTTGGTTATGATTGTAAAAACTGTGTATATAGTGGCCTATATAATAGACAGGAATATCTGCCAAAGAATTTAAGAAAAAAATGTCAATATTTAAGAACAGCCCATACAACTTCACTAGAAAAAGAAATGTACTTGAAGCATGTTCAAGAAAATTATTCATCTCTGTAAACCAGGGGAAAAGACTGGGACTGTCATCTGGATTTCAATTCCAAATTTACTCCAGAAAAACAATTACTCTGGTTTATTATATCAGTTTTTGAGGTGTATAAATAAGCACCCTTGATAGAAGGCTAAAGTTCTGACAGTCTGCAATAGCCTGGGGAGACTATTTGATATGTCATTGTGCTAAGGTAGTGCTGTACTTTTGAGAAATGCTTTAATACAGTGATATCAACAGGACCAAGAGAGCCTAAGGTAAATAAATACTGTCTTCCTTCTGAGAAAGTTGTTTACTTCATGGTATCTTCATCCTTAATAAGTGCTTCGACTCACTTTATGAGTTACAGTTTTTTCACAAAACAAGGATTTCTTTAATCACTTCAGTGTAATACACCATGATACCTCCAGGCAGGTAAAAAGGTGTTCAGGCATTGTTGAGTCAGGCATCAACAAGCAGCTGTAGAACATCTGCATGTTAGTTCTCAAGACCAGAGCCCTACATAATCTTTATTTATCCAAAGAACTGAATAAACCAAGAAATGGCGATTTATCTACCTAGCAGTTTTTTCTGTATCATTTCTGTATTTGCCTACATGGGAAACTGTAGTAAAAGCAGAAAATAATTTCAAATCAAGTAGAATAAAGCTGTTCTACTTCACATCCTTCAGTTTTTAGCAGATATTATCATTTCACAGAACAGGCTGTTACTTTTTGTTTATATTTAGTGTTGTATGTCTTTCAAGATCACGTACAGAGCAACAATCTAAAATAAATTAATACACTCAGCAAGAGATGAAAGCAAACAAAAATAATGAAGAGGCAACATAGCGTAATACTTGTTATAAAATAAAGAGTCTGTGAGATCAGAGGGAGGAAAAAATCAGTGTAACTAAAGGTTTAGTTGAGATTTGGGCTCAGACTCTACCTCTCCTGCAACTGTTTTTTCTCAGCAGATCTGCATCCCCAGCACATAATGTGTGCTTAAGACAAGGCCCCTGTATAATTGGAGATGTTCTACCCTACTCTTGCTCCCTGTCCATGGTGGGCCTCTGTGCCTTTAGCTCTGACAGAACTCCTCATTCCACCACTCCTTGGCAAAGCTGATTAAATATAGAGCATCTTAAAGGACTACTACTAACAACTTCTTTATTGTACAGTATATAAAAATTACAAATTAAAATAGCTAAGCCACATGTAGGAAACACCATTAAATATTCTAGAATACTAAAACAATTAAGAATTTCATGCAAGACATCTCTAAAAAGGCACAACAAAATTGCACTTACTCCTTTCTCCTCCTATCCGAGCAAAATAAGAGCAGATATCACAGCCAGCATTGCACATTCAACTCCACATATCAATGTTGAACCCTGACTTTTAAAGTCAGGCTTAACTGCTATCTTGAGCTGGGAGTAGAGTTTCTAAATTAACTATTATTACTTTTGCCTGTACTCCTTCACTGTTTATCCCCAAGGCACCATGGCAGTTTGTAGCTGACCACCAGAGAACAAGGCAGAAAGCTGTTAAACCAGAAGCTTTTGTAAATCTTTGGTAGAGTGGTTCCTACTGCCGCTGCAGTAATAGAACAAACCAAAAATGTGGCTGCAACACAGGCCAAGAAAAAGTTCTGCAGAAACTGTGAGTTAATAGTGCCCACAGCATTTCTGTCTCCAGTGCTGCTCTGTTAGATGCACCAATACAGGACCAAAACACCACTATGGTACAGATCTTTATAAATACTTAATACTCTTCACCTTGTCTCATCTATGTGTGCTCATATCAAGATTTCTGTTCCTTCTTGGCCATGAGGTTGGCTTAACAATACACCTCTGGAAAACGTTCTAGTTTTCACCATATTCCCTACTGCTATACAAGCATTATTCCCTTCCCATGTTTTACATCACAAATTATGTCAGAATAATAATGAATCATATCAAAACACAGAATGACAATGTTTACCTGATGTGAACATGCTCTGAGAGTGAAATTAGACTTGCTAAAATGCACATGCATAAAATTCTCATCTTTTATATACATCATTCAGTGTTCTTAAAAATATGTAAGTACATATTTTGAACAAAGTGCAGCTCAGCATAAAATGAAACTATGCTGGACCTGCTACAAGTTCAGTGTCCAACAAAAATTAGCTTTTACATGTTGTGGGAACACCTCTTGTATCATAGTTTAAGCCTTATGGATTTTTTTTCTATTTTGTTATATCCTTCCTCATCAAACTTTTCTCAATGGTTTTCTCACAACTGTTAACAGAACTCCAAATTTTCCAATTATCTGTGAGTTTTGTCCTCATTTGCTTCATGTACCATGACACACTTAGTTATGGGCTTCATCCTAAGCAATGTTTTCTTAAAGCCTTGTTATTGTCATCCATTTCTTCCCTGAATAAAGTAGGTCTGTGAAACAAGGTCATTTTAAGCATATTACCCATCAAACTTCAATTGTTGCAATGTAAACATGCGTTTGTCATCTTATGGTTGCTCAGATGTGTGGTAAATTGAGTCAGGTAGAACTGAGACCCTAGCACTTTCTAAAAACTACAATTAAACTGATAGAACGATCTTGCAACCCACTCATGAAAACTCTCATTTAAGTTACAGTCTTGTTAACTTTTCTTCCTTCACTCTAGTAAAAGCCAAAGATACAAACGGGGAGAAAGAAATGAAGTAATACAAATTATATCGAAATGTGTTTAAATTCATCAGTACTTCAGTTAAATACCCCCAACCAATCATTCAGAGTGTGTTTGATATCAACATCTGCTGCAGTAGACCTCTCCTTAGGGGTAGAAATGCACCAAGACACAGACATTTCACAATGTGAAAAGGGCCCCATTTATTCTTCTTTTCAGCTCTGCCCTCCTGACTCTGATTACAGCAAGTTCCTACTGCAGGGTCCAGCTACAGACCCTGACTGCTGGCTATCTCCTGCTGGCCTATGTCTGCAAACGTTGGTTTGCAGACTCTGAACAGAGGCCTTACCCAGCTCGACTGTGACTGCAGGCTCCAACACAGCTCCAACCCCATCAGACCCAGAGTGACCTCACAGCTGATCTTTTACAGCAACAACGCTCTTCCGTGGTCCATTCTTCTTTGTGTCACTCTGGAGCTTTCCTTCTTCCTCAGGGCTCTTCTTCCTCAAAGCCCTCCCTGACCAGCCACCCCACCCCTTTTCTCACACCTCTCTTTATCGGCCACAGCTGTGACCCATTAAGGGCAAGGCTGTTCCTCTTCTTTGGTAATTAATACACCTGTGACTTACCAGGGGTGAGGTTGCCTGTAATCCCTTCTTCCACACCACAAACATCTTTAATCATTTTGCACATCCAGAATAGATTCTATAATGTTTTGACTTCAGTATTTTGTTAAAAACAGCAATAAACAAAAAAAAAAAAAAAAAAAAAAAAAAAAAAAAAAAAACCAACCAAGCAAACAAACCAAATGTTTCAGTAAATATAATAAAATATTGATTTGAATTTAAACAAAAAATAAGCAACCTGACTGGCAATCAAAACATAAAGATTAATAAAAGCACTGTAAACTTTATCTTATTTCATCCTGTAATTCTTCCCAATAATGTTTGTTTATAGCAATAAAAATAAGTATTACAATGTGCTAGAAAAAACAAAGAAAATTTTAGGATGATTAAATAAACCTAGTGCTATTTTATCTTTAAAAAGAGATCAGACTTGCAAAGAAATACTCATTAGTAATTTGAAAACCATGTTATGCTACACTTGCATTTAATAAGGTAACAATTTACATTTATGCAGTACCTTTTATTCCAAAGCAATTTACAATTTACAGCCAGAGATTATCACTTCATCTCCAGTGGAACTGAGCAACTGTGAAGTGTTGCTCTGTACAAATTCTGGTAGGTAACAATAAATATAAGGTTTCAGTTGAATAACTGTGACCCTTATATTTATGCCTCCAATTAAATAAAACAAAAATATTAAATTATTTTTCTGAAGTTGCATTGCCCTTTTTACCTACCATCCACTTGCAAAATGAGAAACAGGCTCTACAAGAAGCAGAAAAACATTTGTCTTTTTCAGATTATCTAAAATACAGCAATACTGCTGGTCCAGCAAGGACTCTGAAAGTGCCATCTAAGATAAGGGTAGAACTTCTTCG
Organism: Sitta carolinensis; assembly: GCA_032173965.1. Lineage (NCBI taxonomy): Eukaryota > Metazoa > Chordata > Aves > Passeriformes > Sittidae > Sitta > Sitta carolinensis. The sequence goes on along the minus strand of CM063292.1, from coordinate 16,206,561 downwards.
AGAACTACTTCCTATGAACAACAGTACTTAGGAGTAGCCTGGGATCACGAACCATATTTAGAAACATCTCTGATGTTCAGAGAGTTTAAGAGGAAAAAAAAAAAATATATATATATATATACAAAGATTCAAAATGTAACAAGTTTGACTTTATCCACTAGAATAATCATATTGCCTTAAAACAAGTTGTATGCTTCCATTTTCTCTCCGGAATTTACTCTCCAGAATGCACACCTTCACCTTGTAACCTGTATCAATAAGGATGAAAAATTGCTCCTTTAAAAAAAAGAAAAGAAACAAAACAAAAAGCAGTGAAAGCAAGAAGTTATATGACTAAAAATGCATTGGTTCTAGGGTAAAAACACTGGCTAGCTTGCTCTAAGGTTAAACAAAATCAGTTTTGGTTTTCTGAGAAAATTTGGCTTGAGTAACAAGGACAGAAGTTCAGTCTTTCCAGTATAGAAAAACAAGGATGTGAATGAAATGGACAAAGTATAAAACACTGATAAATGTGAAAACACCTTCTTGCCCAGTCAGCCTCTGGAACCACCTGATGTGAGATATGGTGAAAAAGAAAACAAAATTTCAGACGTCAATGAATCATTTCATTCTCAGCACCCAAGACAAAGTCCTTCAAGAAATAAACGCCCAACATTGGGATGTAACAGCCAGACCTGACCATGCCATCACACATTTAAATTGCCTAATGCAACTCTAGGTAAACTTTCATAAAATGTTAAGCAACTTTTAGAATTTGTAGTCTCCTTTGGACACACAATGACCACAGAAGGGAAAGAAGAATTTACAAAAACTTACATAAAAATCCATTCCAGTTCCAGGATCAGATTCTAATTCTGGCCCTGGGGCAAGTTGACCTTCTACCAGAGTGGGGAGAAGGAAGATTCTGCAACAAGAGGCAGCTCTCTAAGAACCTGTTGGTGACAGAACCAGACAGATCACTGACCTGATTGATTTCATTTCACAGGATATACAAAAGTCCTGCAAGAAGTGGCCATATTGTCATTTCCATGCTTTAAATTAATAGAAAGAACAAGTAGAGCACTAATTGATCATCTACTGTGAAAAGATCTGGAGAAATACTTAAAGCAGAAACATGAATACCCTGTCAGAATAAATTATAAAACAGGCATTTCCATATATATCTCAGAGCAAATAGTTCATGCAGTCTGACATGGCCATTATGAATTGATCACATCCAGTTCTTCTCGGACACTCATGCATAAACACTTGCTACAACAACATTAATGAGCAATGACATAAGGAATTTTGTTCTAACCAAACAGACTCCATCTGAACAGTTCCATGCTTATACCCTTAAACTCCTTCCCCATCTCCCTTAAGCAAATGAGGGTTTTTTCTTTAAAGGTGAAAAAAATTGATCATATCGCTGTCATTTCATACACTTTTTCAGCAAACCCTCTCGATAGAAGTGCAGTATAATAAACAGAAACATAATTAGCCTACAGTGGCTGTGTTTAGCCATGTGCATCCTCACAGACAGCATCCACCTCCCCTCTCGTTCCACAAACAAGTTATTTGCAAAGACTTTGAAAGAATTAAAATTGCTTCAGAGTTTTAGTAAATCAACCCAGCCAGATAAAGCTCTCACAGTTTTCACTTAACTTTATTTTTCTCTGCAACTGTCGTTTTCTGACCTCAGCCAATCTCTTCTAAAGACTGTATTCTACCACGTAGGTTTAGAACAAAAAATAAACCACCAAAAAATAAAAAGCAGAAGCTTAAACCAAAAGTTCTTAGCAATTTCTAAGAGATTTATGATTTGCACCAGGTCTTAAACATCTGGATATTGAAGTAATATCATTTTGGTTTACATATAATCAGTAATCTAAAGGGTCAAGTGACCTTACAGTACATTCTTTTTATTATGTTCTCCTCCAACCTTTCACTCAGAAAACAAAATTGCAGAGCATATCACAGGAGCTACAGAAGCATGTTACGAGTTGTAAGTTCCCATCCACACTTCATCTTGGGGTGTCAGTACCACTTGGACGGCTCAGGAGACAGCATGTGTAACATAAGAAGATCAATTATCTGCCACCTGGTTTGTGGTCGGAAAGTTCAAAATATCTCAGCTCTAATTTATGCAAAAATTTGTGGAGTGCAGAAGGTATTCCAGGAGAATGTGATCCAGGATGTCATTATCCTTAAGAACAAGCATTATAAGCAGATAACCATCACTGGTGTTGTCTGTCTTCTGAAGCATCAGAGCACACCCTGTACCAATTTAGTCATCCCCTCCTTACAGACAACATGTGAAGGTCCCACTTCTACTCCACCGTCTGGATTCCAGAGAAATGTAGCAAAACCTAAGGTCCCAGGTACATTAGTACCCACTGGGACACTACGCTGGTTGCTTGTTCTTAACATGAGAACTGCTGCTTCTTTTAGTACCGAAATATGATACAATCATCAAGGAGAAAGCTACATCAGATCTTCAGTTTATTCAGCCCAAGCTGAAGTTGTTGTTAATTTTCATTTCTTTCTAGGTTCTGGACTAAAAAGCCAAACCAAACTCAAGCAAAATACCAGGCAAAACATCTTTATTTTTTTTCCTTCCTCAATCTAAAACTAAAATTTTACTGTTAGTTTGATGTTCGTGTCAAACAGGAATGGAAATTTCTTCCTTTTCCCCTCATTTTTTCTTTCCCCCAGAAAAGAAAATTCTGATTACTGCTTCAGAACAATAGTTTGACCAACAGTGACGTTCCTTAGTGGATCCCATTTAACACAGAAACTGTTTACTTGTGCTAGAATATGCGGAGCAGCACTATACTGATTCTTTTATCTTCATTTCTCTCTTTTGACATGAACACCAGTGCATACAATATAAAATTTAGTCTCTGCACACACTGTTCTGCAGACCCTGTGGCATCCTGCTGAGCTCAAACACCTTCCTTAAAGAAGTTTAAACTAAAGATGACAGAAAGCTGGACCTTTAATTCTTCTTATTGCTTGGAGAAATGTAAATAGGCCCCACCAACGTGCCCTGGCACACATCACCCTCGTCTTTGGTGTCCGTGTGTTCCACCTGCATTTGCACAGGGCTCTTGGTGGCCATTCCCTCTGCTTTCTGGCCACAGCCTGGCAGCCCAAGCCACCCCAAAGCACTGCAGTGCCACGGCTCCTCCCAGCTCCTCTGTCAGCATACAAAATACAAGATCCTGGGGAGAAGCTGCTGCACCTGCTGGGAATGGGCAGGACACCAGACTCCAGCAGATGAACCAAAGCTGTGACACAGTGGGGGACACTGCAGATCCCATGTGGCCATCTCCATTTCTAAACTGGACACTTCCCACAGAGAACTATATCAGGATTTCTGAACCGACTATCAGACCATGAATAGCTTGAATGCAAACACCTTCAAAAAGAGCTGAGCTAAACTCAGAATTTATCTACAAAATCTGCTTGACTACTTGCATGAAATTAAAGGTTTTTAAAAAGTAACCACTCATGTAATGTCTTGTACTGTGCTTAATCAGATAATAAGCAAATAAAAATGGTCTATTATGTAAATTTTTCTCTTGAACATGACAAGTTGTTTTTCCTTTGTGTATTACACCACCAAGTGGCCTAATGCTGTTATTTTTTTGTTCAACTTATTTCCTCTAGACATACCACTACACAAACCAAAATTTAATTTAAAAAGATGAATTGCTACCTAAACAAAATAGCTTGAGTATCACCTAAGACATTCAGCTAGACACTTGTTTTAAATTTTCTCCTGTTATAGCTTACAAGTATAAATTTAATACAAGTACAAATTTCATCATCATTTTTTTCATTTTACAGCAACTTGCTGTAAAACTTACTAGGAAAAGGTTTCTCTCCACGGTATTTGGGTAATACACATATCTAATGGAGCACTGTGATGTGCCTGCTATGAGCACAGGTATTTCCAGATATTTTCTTCCATTTAAAACACGACAAAAGTAATTAAAATACATATTCAAGGAAAACAAATGTTTAGGACTTTAACTAAAGCCTGGCCAAGTATGTGAATTAATGAAGTTCAGAACTGGCTGGTAATACCTTAATTGAACAAGCAAATCTTGCAAGTATTTGAAATGAGCAGGACTACACACATGAGTGAGGGCAATAGGATCAGGCTTAGAATCATGAGTAAATATAATTTGGTTGCATCTCAAAAATTATTAGGTTGGACCCATCAGTTCAACCTAGAGTTCAAACTTTTCATCCTCAATTCTAATGCCCAGTCTCATGCTGCTACCAGATGGTATGGTTTTATCTGGAAATTCACCCCATATTTTGACAAGAAAAATATATATACATATAATCTACTGGCCTCTGATGGTAACATCTCTCCTCTCCCAGGAAATAACCTTATGCAATTGCTGAGACAGTTCCAACTTGCTTGCTGTTCAGGTTTGTCCCTTCTTTTGCTCCAAATCCTCCACCTGACTAGGGAAAAGCAGGGATGATGGTTAAATCCCATTTGTCCATCAATCTCGTCTCATGAGGATCCAGCTGAATCCTGTTTAATTTTCCAAACCTGTGCAGCAATAGCAGCCAAGTACTAAGGTCATAAATGTTTAAATTTCATGCAATTTCATGCATGTCTAGCAAAAATTTTGCTATTTTAGTTTAGAGGTGTGCAACAAGGTATTTCTTCAGGTGCACAAAATCACTTCAAAAGAGATTTATTAAAAGTGGTGCCAGCAGGATTTGGGCAAGGTCACAGGAAAGATATTTACAAAACACAGACTTGTACAAATACACACACACACAGAGATCTTAGAGCATGATCCATATGAGTGCTCTATGGACAATAAGATAATCGTCCCTATGACTGAATTACATTATTATAAAGTTTATTACAGTCATAAGGATCTTGGGGTAGAAACAGATAATTGCCTATTTTCATGAGTAAATGAATTAGACACTTCAGAGCTAAACTGAAAAAAGAGAAAATGCATCATAATGATGAGACTGTCTATTTAAATTAGGGAAAAAATTTGATCCGTCACAGTGGATTTTGTCAGGACATGGAAAATGACAATGTCCCTTTAATACAGAATCAAGAAAATAATCATATTGATCACATTCTCAGTTAATGAGTAACTGATTTAGAAGTCATATTAATAACTCAACAATCAATAAAATATTGACTGTATTCTTTACTTCAGCCATATGTGTTCAGGTATTCTTAGAAAGGTGTGTTGGGGTAAAATACTGATTTTAAATGAATGTCTGTCATGAAAACTTTATTTCAACGTTTCCACATCACAGACTACAAACTCATGAAAAACTCCTAGTGACTTTAGCATCACAGGTTTCTATATGCTTGTGCATTCACAGAAACCTGGTTCCAAATACTTTGTCACATTCTCCTCCTGTGCCTTGCAGCAGCCTCTGCACCTTCCTGCTGTTACCAGGATCTACCTCTTCCTCCTGAAGCAGGGATTAAAGCAACAAGGTTTTTTTATCTCTGTTAACACATTAAATTATATTGCCTATGCTTTATACTCATTGAGCAAAGACAAACTCACAAATGACCCTACTTATTGCAGCCTTCTTTTTTCATTTGGAAGAAAAAGAACCCAAAAACAAAATTAAAAAAAATTAAAATAAAAACCACACAAACAAACAAACAAACAAAAAAAGGCCCAACATGTCCAATTTAAATAATTATGGTATTTGATCTCTAGCTAAATGAATACACACCTATATGGTCTTGTACTTTCCACAGGTCTCAATAAACGGTCTTTATGACATGGAAAAGGTATATGTGAGAACACTTGGACATCTTGGAAGTGTTGAAGGCTAGACTGGATGGAGCTCCAAGTAACCTGGTCTACTGAAAGGTGTCCCTGTCCATGGCAGAGGGCTTGGCACTAGGTGGTGGTTAAGGTCCTTTCCAACCCAAACCACTCACTCTCAGTGGCTCTCAGTGATAACAACACACATTACTGTCTCTCACTCTTAAATGCTAGTTGCTTTAAGAAACTTGACACAGATTGAGAACATGACCCTCAGAAAATATGCAACAAATTGAAATTATTAATTCTGCACATTCAACCAATAAGAATGAGACCTTCCCTTTCTAATATCAATCAGTGAGAACTCTTCATAGGCTTACAAATGGAGTTTCAGACACTATGCCCAGCTAGAGTATAAGGGGTTTGGAGGGGGAAGAAATACTGATCTTCTAGTGGGAAAGCAGAGCTAGAGACAAGGATGACAAAGCCAGTGTGTACTTTAGGGGTGTGTGAGGACTAACTGCCCAGAATTATCCTTCTCTGACCCAGAGGATGCTATTGAAGGACACACCTAGCAGCTCTCAGTATCAGCCAGATCTCACATTACTTGCTTGTGTGTAATTCTCTGAGATTTTATTAAATTCAGGACAAGATTAGTCAGGAAATTTCAGAATAACAATTGAACAAATGATCTTGCCATATGACATCTAAAAGAAAAAACCTTAGAAAGTCTGCCAATCTTCTTGTGGGAACAGAGGATATAGCAGCATTTTTTTCATTCTATAAAACATGTCCTTTAAATATTTACTAGTCTTGTATTTTCTACATGTGGCCACATCCCAAGCAAAAGCCCTCTACCTCTCACTAAAGTATGCTTAAGAACGTTCACTGCATATGTAATAAGAGTTTTAAAGGATCCAGATGTGAATTAGAAAAACAACTGCAACCATTATAACTGAATTTCAAACTACTGGAGTAAGATCAAGCAGGAAAGCTGTGGTTTATTCCAGAGCACCACCCACATAATTCTCTGACTAGGATACCAAATGACAGTAATGTAACCAGCAAAATGCAAAACAAAGCTGTCACATCTGATTACACTTCCAGTGACTGAATGGACAACAGACAAGAGATTTTTTTCGATCCTCACAAGCTCTCAAAATAAACCTTGTATCGCTGTACAGCCATACATATAATAAATGTCTAATTAACAACTTTTCTTTTTCATTTTGGCTATAAAACACCACATATGATTCAAAAAACTTGAGGAATACTTACAGGATTATTGTGTGGGAATAAATTAAAGCTTCTCTTTTGAAATAGAAACAGTTCTCTTTCGCACTCCAAACTTCAGAGAAGTGAAATTTCAAGATGCACTATTGAAGAGATCTTGGCAGAAAACAATACCTACACAGTGCTGTTGAAACAGCAATGACTGCGGCTTAATCAATAGCAACAAATACACTATTAACTTTGAAAGACAATACAATCAGCCTCGCATTTAATTTTGAAAACTAGTTGCCTGCCTTGGGATCAGTCCCAGGCAAGGCAAATGGGCAACTTCCAACACTTCTAGAAGGTCAGAATTTCTAAGTTATTTTTGATCTGTCATGGGCAATATATATACTTTCCTTAGAGTTTTAACCTGATTATAAAGTATTTGCTTCCAAATCTAGTGAGCAAGTTTAGGCACTCACTCAGAAGGCTGAGCCTGTCCCAGCCTGTGCAGGACAGGCACAACCATCCCTGCGGTTTGCCAGGGCACAGGAGAGGCGTGTCCCTTGGACGGGTACACACCCAATATATGTACGAACCCTTATTCGGCCAGACACATGCTCTTCTCACTGGTACAGATTTAGACGCAAGTTCTCAAACTCCAGGAACAGGCAGCCTTTGTCCCGGATTGAGTGTCCGCGGTGAGCTGCAGCTCTCGCCAGGCGTGCCCGGCCGGCAGCAGCAGCCGGGTCACGGCCACATCCCAGCCAAGATGCGGCAAACCTGGCCGGCCCCTTGAAACCCAGAGTAAAGGCTGCTGGCAGAAGGACAGGCTGGCAGAAGGACAGGGGCTGCCACGGCAGCCCTGCTGCTGCTGTCACCTGCGGCCCCGGCACACACGGGCACGGAGGGGACGGTCCTGCGAACGCAGCACGACTCGGGCTGAGCACACGGGCGGTGCAGTCACCGACCCTGGGGGTGTTTAAGGACAGAGTGGACGCGGCGCTCAGTTCCAGGGTCTGGTTGGCACGGTGGCGATCACTCGCAGCGGGGACTCGATGGCCGCAGAGGGGTTTTCCAGCCTCAGGGACTGTGCGCACCGTGCCGAGGGCGGGCGGCAGGCGCAGGGAGGCGGGCACAGGCCGGCAGCGAGCGGCAGCGCCGGGGAGCGCCGGGAGCCGCGGGCAGGCGCAGGACGGGCCACATTCCGATTAGATATTAGAAAAAAGCAGCCACTGTTCGGGTGGTCAGGCATTGGAACAGGCTGCCCGGAGGGGTGGTCCAGTCACCATCCCTAGAGGTGTTTAAGAGGGGCGTGCATCTGGCTCGGGGTGATGTGGTTTAGGGGTTACAGCGGTAGTGCTGGCTTGACAGCGGGACTTGGTGATTTTAAAGGTCTCTTCCAGCTTCGAACGTTCTATGATCCGGTAGGATGCCTGAGGGTCCTGTAGAGGCGACGCTGCCCGGGAAGCGGAGGGGGCCGCCCACAAGGGGAAATGCCCCGAGCTCGCCTCTTACAGGCGCGGAGCGGATGGCGGAGGGGGATGGCGGCTCAGGGGTGGCAGCTCGGGGATCGCGGCTAGGGGATCGCGGCTAGGGGACGGCAGTTCAGGGGTCGCGGCTAGGGGATCGCGGCTAGGGGACGGCAGTTCAGGGGTCGCGGCTAGGGGATCGCGGCTAGGGGACGGCAGTTCAGGGGTCGCGGCTAGGGGACGGCGGCTCCGGGATGGCAGATCCGGATCCCGCCGCTCCCGGCCATGCCGCCCCTCACCCGCCCGCCGCTGGGCCTACGCGAGACCCCCAGCGCGCCAGGGGGCGCTGCCGGCCCCTCGCGTGCTGCCGGGCCGGGCCGGGCCGGGCTCCGCCTCAGCAGCGCGGCCTCTCCCGGGCGGCCGGGCCGGGGCCATGGGCAAGAAGCACAAGAAGCACAAGTCGGACAAACATCCCTACGAGGGTGGGTCCCCGCGGGGTGGGCGGGCGGGCGGAGGCCGCCGGGCAGCGCGGCCCGCAGCGGCCGCGGGCCCTGGAGCGCGCAGCGGCGGCCGCCCCGCCCCGCCGGGCCCAGCGCCGGGGCGCGTTGAACGCGGCGGGCCGGGCTGCGGGCGGCGGGCGGCGGGCGGCGGGCGGCGGGCGGCGGGCTCGGCTCTGCGCGGGGAGATGATGGTGCGGAGAGCAAGAGGAGCGATCGCGGGGGTTATTGAGGACGGGAGTGTGCTTTATTTGGTACTCGCTCACACAGCTTGTTTCTCTGCCGCTTTAAGAATACGTAGAAAAGCCACTGAAGCTGGTGCTGAAAGTTGGAGGAAATGAAGTTGCCGAGCTTTCCACTGGAAATGCAGGACTTGATTCCAGCCTCTACGAAGACAAATCTGAACATGAAAAACACAAGGACAGAAAAAGGAAAAAGAGAAAGAAAGGAGAAAAACAAGTTCCTGGTGAAGAAAAGGAGAAAAGGAAGAGAAAGGTTAAGGTATGTGTTCATGCATTTTAGCAAAAAAAAGGTTCTGTCTTTCTCTAGGTTTCACGTTAAAAGATCAGCAGATATGACTGTAGCTTGTATCCTTAAACTTGAATACATTCAGAGTCGGTGTGTTCCTGTGAGACAGGAGTTCCTGTCTCATACACACCAGGTAGCTGTCACATTTTCTAAAAAACTAATTCAGTGATACATTGCATTGTGTGGCTGAATTATTTCAGCGTCCAGCAGATGGAGACAACGCATAAAGAATGCAGAATTTTTAAGCACTTATAAACTATTCTTATTTTTTTAACTTTGTGAATTTATTTTGAAAAATCTAGGGAGCATTATGTACAGTAATAATGCCGGGTCCGCAGGTGCTCTTACATTTCCATAACAATCTTTCCAGGAGGATAAAAAGAAACGAGATCGAGACCATGGAGACAGTGAGGGAGAACAGGAAATGAAATGTCAGACCCCCATCAGAATGGAATTGTCACCAGAGAAACCACTGACGAGCACTTTATCAAAGCAGGAGGGTAGGGGGAAAAAAGAAATTTCTTTTGCTAATTCATGTTTTCTGTAATTGACTCATGTTTTATTGTTCTTTGTTTCTGTGGCAAGTGACTTGGCATTTTGTGCCATCTTCGTGTTTTTCTCCACCTCGTACAAAAGTTTAGAATTAGGTTGCTGTACACTTCTTTTGCAGAGTGGTATCTGCACTGTCAGAGTGAGCAGGATGTCAAATAAGGACAATGAGAAAAGTAGATTCCCTGTAGGGATTGTGGGGTTTGCCATCATATTCTTTTCTTTATACGGAATTCTCAAGGTGCATCTGTTTTGTTTAGCTGATTTCTAATTTCTTGCAAGTTTCATGCCTTGTGCAGTCAGTTCTGCCTCACACCCTTTCTCCCCTCCCTTGTTTTTGGTCTAGAGGTGGAGCAGACACCACTTCAGGAAGCTCTGAATCAACTCATGAGACAGCTGCAGAGGTAATGTCTGTGTTAAAGGCTTGCAGAGCTGTGAGGTGAAAATAACATCCAGTAAGGGAAGAGGCACACACAAAGCTGAGTGAAAATATTATTGCTAAGGGGGCTCTTTAGGAATGTAAGTGCTAATTTAAGAAAGCATACTTAAAACTTCTCTTCAGTTTAGGCTTCTTGTGAAAACCTCCAGTTTCAAGTTCATAGTAGTTTTAAAAAAGCTTTCAAAACCAGAAAAATTTTCCAATAATGTGATGCTTTCTTTAGGGGAACCTTTTGAAAGGAAGGCACAAGAGATTATAATTAACTTGCCAAAGTTTCTTTTACCTTGAGTTCTCCTATTTTAGCATTGTTTGCTATAAAAAGGAAGTATGCACTTGAAAACTTGAACCGTGTTCTCTTACGGTTTTACTAAACAAATATCTTTTGGTTAAAACAATCAAGTCTGCAATTCTTTCAAGTAGTCTCTTTTTTAAATAATCTTTCTTGACTTTGAGACTAGCTGCATCTTGTGCAACAGTGATTGAAAGGTCCTTCCCTTTTTAGCTGTCTCACCAGACTGAGCTTTGTTTGCAAGTGTTCTCTTTTCCATAAATTTTCAAAACCTAGGTGTGGTGTCAGCTTCAAGAAACTTAAACTGTCCAAAAATGCCTGTGTTAGTTTGGGCTCCCTTTCTGTGCATACAAAAAGCAGCACTTTGTATTTTGAACCCTGTCTCTTCCCGTCTGATAATTTCCGAGTAAGAGATCAATGACAAGAATATTCTTACGATATGTATTTCTTTTAATTTATTTTATTTCTTATTTGTTAATTAATTCTAATATGGTATAAAATGCCTTTGTTAAAATTTAAAACCTCAAAAAAGATTTGTGGTTTTTTATCTTCTTGGGAACACAAAATATAGAAATAACTTCTGAAATACATTTGTAGTACTTTTTTGGTATGTGGGTTTGCATATGAGATCTTTTCAACCTTGAAAGGGAAAGATTATGCTGACACAAGCTATTTCTCTCTTTATAGTTCTGATTTCTTTTCAGCTTACTTATTTCCTTTCTATTTAATTCCAAACTCAGTATATTCTTTGTTATAAGTTGAAACATAAAAAACCCTCTTTCATTTCTTAACAGAAAGGATCCAAGTTCTTTCTTTTCATTTCCTGTGACTGACTTTATTGCCCCTGGCTATTCCATGATCATTAAAAACCCAATGGATTTTAGTACCATGAAAGAGAAGATCAAGAACAATGGGTACCAGTCCATAGAAGAATTAAAGGTAATGCTTTGAATTTTGTTTTGACAGCAAAGATGTATTATGCTCAATTGACTTGAAGGCTAGTATTTTATGGGAATAGAAAGATGCCAAAAAGAACTAGTACTTCTGCCTCAAGAAATGTTTATTCTTGAATTTTTGTGAGCAAGTAAGTTCTGACAGTAAAAGAGAAAACACCTGTGGTTTGTAAATGTGCATCTCAAAAAGATGCAGGTGTTTTCAGGTTTTGTGCAGGATTGCATGGAATCTGTCAGTTTGGCCTTCAGCCTGTTGGTTTAGATCTGTTACTTTTTCCAGGCTAGTCTGGTCATGGAGAGCAACGAGTGAAGGCGCCGTGAGCTCGGTCCCGTTGGCCACAGCCACTTGTCCTGGTGCTATAGTGTGCCTAACAGATTCAAGGGCCTCTTCTGAAAGCCTCCTAAAGCTTGGAAAAGATGTGGGACCTAGTGTTGTTTGGTTTTCTTCATCAGAAATACTCTAGTTCTTTACTGGGCTAGATGAAGACTTGGGAGGTGTAATTCGTGTGTAATTAACGGTTAGGCAGATGTCAGTTAATAGTATTGCTTGTGTTTTCTTGCACATTCTTCTTTAGATCTCCAAAACTTAAGGAGAATATTCCCTGTTGTAACAGCTGTTTCTGGTTAGTTTTTAATTTTAGCTTTGTAAATAGATGAGAATGTGATAAAACATTCCCCTGTAGAGGCTGCAGTGGGTATAGAAGTGCAGTTTCTAGCCCATATGAATTTCAAATAAGTGTACATTTCTTCATTGTAACTAAGACATTGGGATATTTTTTGTAATAATTTAACTTTGAACTGCAGCTTTTTGCTGTCTTTTGTTATATTTTTTCACTTTGTTTTAATGACTACTGATTGGCCAGGAGGTGGGTAGCTGTAGCTAAGAGGGCTTCCCTTAAAACTTTAAAAACTACACACAATACTGAACAGTTTAGAATACTTTCAGGATGTTTGGTTTATAGATTTAAGTCTTAAAGTTACATACTTATCCCAGTTTACATTTTTAATAGATTTCTTAAATTCATTCATTAGAAGTATTCTTCTAAGTTTTTTTCCCTAGAACTCAAAACAACACATTTGCAAGAATATCAGTATAGTATGCTGTAAAATTAACTTTCATTCCAAAATTATTAATGTTTGAACAGGATAACTTCAAACTGATGTGTAATAATGCAATGATTTACAACAAACCAGACACCATTTACTACAAAGCTGCAAAAAAAACTGCTGCACTCAGGGATGAAGATACTTAGCCAGGTAACAAAAACACCAAACAAAATATTTAAAAGTATACTGCTTTTTTTTTTTTTTTTGATCCCTGTTTATTCCCTTTTACAGGGATCTCTTGAAAATTAATAAAACCTTGCTTGGTATTTGTCAAATGCTTGTATATTGGAGTATAAATAATACATTGTTTTAGTACTGCTGCCAGATCAGTCACTGTAGAAATAGTTGCACTTAATATTTCACCTTCTAGACTCTGTTTATGTTTGCTAGTGTAAGAAAGAGAGAAAGAACTGAAATTAAACGAGACTCTCTGGGTAGGTTACAAAAAGATTGATTAAAGCAGCAAATAAAAGGATTTTTATGTTATTTAGGAGAGAATTCAGAGCCTGAAACAAAGTATAGAATTCATGGCTGACCTGCAGAAGACAAGGAAGCAGAAGGACAAGACAGACCTGCAGCAAACTGGGGAAGAGGAAAATGGTCCTGGGAAAGACAGAGGAGAATCTATGGATGGTGACTCCAAAGCATTCAGAACAGCAAGCAAAGAGCACAAAAAGTGAAGTATTATCTGAGTCATTGTAGGATACACCTTTTAAATGCTACAGAAACAAGATGACTTAGGGTCCAGTGGATGTCGGTTTCTCTGGTTTCTCTTTCTGGTACTGCTTAGAAATTTTCATCTCAAGGGATCAACACTTGCATAAAGCATCCTTATCTTCTAAAACCAAATAAGTTTAGAATCATTTGTGGTACAATCGTTTTTGCATATAGGTAATCTTGCACCTTGTCAACTCCATTCCTTCAGGTTTTTTTTTGTTTTAGTGTCCATTTCACGGAACTTGTGTAGTTTTGGAGAAAGCTTGCAAACATTTGCTTTTAAACATTTTGGTACAGAAAGCTACATAGCCAATTTCAATTACTTTTTGTGTGTTTGTTTACATAGTAGTTGTATTTGAAATGTGCAGCTGCCTAGCTACAGAAAGTGTACTTTCTGAAATGGCTTTTCATATCTAGAAATATCAGATATGAAGATGATAAATATTTAGGTAGATAAATACTGGATACTAAAATTAAGAGTGTCTAATGTACCAAGAGTATCTTAGTTTTGCGGGACACGTTTACAGTTACTAGCATAGCATTTGCTAATATAAACCTTAGTCATGTGCCTTCCCCAGCTGTATGAAATACAGTCATATTCAATAGGCCTTTTTTTGTTGTTAGTTGTTTTGTCTACAAAGCCAGGTGCAGAGTTGACTAAAACAACATTGTCACGGTATCCTGTTGTGTTATTTAGCCAGTTGGTGTTCCAGCTAGTCCCTAAGTTGTGTGGCTGTATTCACAGGAAGGATAAAGACCTGCTTCAAGACAAACTACGAAGCAATAGCTTGGAAAGGGAGCAAGAGCAGATTGACCAGATTGTTAGGGAGTCAGGAGGCAAGTTAACCAGGCGCCTTGCAAACAGCCAGGTAAGCACTGGGGGATTTGGGAGCTCCCTTCACTTTTCCATAAACCAGGTTTCCTTGGTCTCTCGTACCAGTTGAAACCTCACATCTGCTTTTACTGCAGCTTACACCATTTTACATCATTGATCATCTATCTAACATCATAAGGTTAAAAATAAATTGCTATTTCAATGCATGCTGAATTTCAACAGCAGAGCAAGTTGACCTAAAATTTCCAATAAAATAATAGAAAAGGATGAATCGTAGAAAGCTCAAGAAAATAAATCTGACCTGCAAAAATCTCATAGTTCTGAAACAGACACATACCTGATCAAAGGTTATTAATGTTACAGGAGAAGGAAACTCAGTTTGGTAATACTATGCCTGTTTTGTTTTCTGCATTTTTTGTCTCTTGGCCTCTACAGAAACATTAATATTTATCATAATACCTTAATTCTTTGTGCCTATACCAATAATAAAATTATCTAGTGAAATAATTTAGCACTCACTTCTGAGTGACTGATTTCCTTTCTTATTCCTGCAGATAGGACAGTTTCATTAAATGTTTTCATTAATTTAAGGACCAGCAATTTCAAGTATTATGTAAATTAAAATAGTCTAATCTTATTTCAGTGTGCATTTGAAAGAAGAAAACCAGATGGTACAACGACTCTGGGCCTTCTTAATCCAGTTGACCTTGCTGCAGGAGGTAAGTTGGCACAAGTCAGGTAACAGGTCACTTCCACACACCTGGCCCTCTGCATCTTTGCAGGGGCAGATGAGCAAATCCTGGCCAAGAACTGAATGCCTCTTTCCAGTCTGATAAAGATCTGGATTGGAAAGGCTGCAGCTGAGGGATCACCTAAATGGGCCTCAGCAGTGGCTGTTGGTAGCAGCAGCTGGTGGGATCCCTCAGTGCTCTTGCTTCCCTGCTTTGTGTCAGCTGTTTGAGGAAGCTGCAGAAGAACACTTTCTGGTGCTGGAGAATTTCCTGGGATGCACTTATTTCTGATCCATGTACAGAGTGCAGTGTCTGCTGACCCAGAAGGTCACAGATGTTTTGAAATTGGGAACTGTCTGGGTCCCAGATCATTAGGATGAAGCATTTGGATAGGAAAGCACTCTTTGAGAGCCATATCCTGTTTATTTTGAGTTTTTAGCTGTGAGTATCAAATGAGTTTAGTCATCTTTCTATGCCTTCTCTGTTTCTGTATTTTGCTGTGTCTATTGCAGAACCAGGCTACTGCCCTGTAAAGCTGGGAATGACAGCAGGAAGGCTTCAGTCAGGAGTTAATACGTTGCAGGGGTTCAAAGAAGATAAAAGAAACAAGGTTACTCCAGGTAAGTGATGATTTTTTTTTTCTAAAATACAAATCTTTCTCCTTATATAAACAGAATTGTGTTGATCTTGTTACTAGCACACAAGTTTGGAACTAAGGCTTTCTAAAGATAAAGCACATTATTGGGTGTCCCTGCCTACAGCAGGGGGGTTGGATGATCTTTTTGGTCCCTTCGAAGCCAAACCATTCTATAATTCTTTTTATCTATGACATAATTAAACTGCACATCAGAGAGTCCAGCTTACATATAAAAAAGGGGCAAGATACTTAGTTTTTATCTACATTGTGAGGAGAAACTACCAGATAGAGCAAGGTTTTTGATATCTTTAAAATAGCAGGGGGGAGCCTGAGAACCTTTTCCAGCATCAGACTGCTCATGTTGTGCTAAGGCGCACAGTGGTGTTAAAGACATATTTGCAAATACAAATGCATTTGATTTAGATGTTACTTGAAGTTGTTACATTGTGAACAGATGGCGTTCAATGAAGGTTTGTTTTCACCTTAAGAAATACATTCCTTTAAATTGTTTTACAGCCCCTTCTCATGCCTATCTGCAGAGCAGGGTAATAATGAATACTATTCTTATTCATTAGTGACATACTTGAATTACGGACCCTTCAGTTCCTATGCACCAACATATGATTCAACATTTGCCAACATAAGCAAAGAAGATTCTGACTTAATCTACTCAACGTATGGGGAAGACTCTAACCAAGGATCTTCCAGGTAATCCAGCAAGCAGGATGCACAGTACAGCTCCTGTGAACAGAGCAGTTATGTGCAACTCTGCAGGATGGGCTGGCTTTGCTGTGGAGTAGTGGCCCTGCTGTCCTTAAAGCTGACAGGGATTTGTGTAAGAAACAAATACTTAGTAGAAGAACCTGCCTCTAAAGTAAAATTAGCCAAGATGCAAGAATTTTGATGCTGCCAATTCCTAGTTGTTCACTGTCTAAACTTTTATGTATTTATAACTGAAGGACTCATGTTCAAGCCAGAAGAATATTGAGTTGTACAAATGTTTTTACAAACCGGGGTGTTTTTCCACGTTAATTACTGCCTTGAATGAGATACAGCTTTGTAAAATAATTCTATTGGTTTATTATTGTTGATAATAAAAATTTCAAAGCTCTTTTGTTTTATGAGAATTTCACAAGAAGCAGGCACAGTGATGTAAATTTTTAGGAAAGGAAGGAATACTTTAGTACAGTACAAACGTGAAGGGCTTGTGCAAGTTTGCTTTCATGTTGATGCAGCTGCCTGAGACACTATACTTTTCCAAGTTTTGCAGTGTCCCATTCAGAATGGATTCCTCAGCTAAAGAAAGCAGGCATGATTAAACTAAAGCAATCCATTTTGATCAGATCCTGTGCTACTTTTTCTGTTTTCTGTGCTGTACATATTGGTTTGGCCTTAAGTAACTTTTACATTAAATGTTTGATATGAAAGTAGTCACCTTAACTATCTTTATTCTTTCAGTATTCAAGATTTTTTTATGAAATCCCAGGATTATCCTCTCTTAATGGCTGATAGTTTGCTTGATGTTCTGACTAAAGGAGGACATTCTAGAGCTCTCAGAGAACTCGAAATGGTAAGAGTGGATTTGTGTACTCTCTGGTCTTTGGTTTTAGCACACAAGCTCTAAAGCAAGAGAAAGAGGATGGTGATCCTATTGATGTGCTTCCTTTTAACTGATAGAATTGGAAAGTAAAGACTGATCTTTGCCTCCAGTGGCAGGATTTTCTGGAAAGGAATTATTGTATGAAGTAGTGAATATTAACATATTGTACATAGAAATATAATTACTCAATCTTTGTCCGTTATCACATTCCCATTATCACTAACTCCTGTTTCAGTTAGTTGTTTCAAAATGTGATCATTGATAGGCTTTTTTTTTTCCATTAAAATTTTATCGCAGTCCTAGCTGCCACTGTTTAGTTCAGGTGAATTAATATGTAGTTTTACCCTTTACTTGGTACCGTGCTCTTAAACTCAAACATGTGGTGTGTAAAAATACTGAACAGCAACTCTTCGAATTCTCTCCATACTGAACATAACTGGAATCAAAGGGGCTCATTTGATAACCTTAACTTAATTGACAATCCAAGAATTATTTGAGAATCTCCTCAGAACAGTTCCTATTAACTAAAAGTCTTGCCTTGAGTTTTAAATCAATGCCAACTATTGAAATAAACAAATTGTAGCCTTTTACTAATGGGTTAAATATTACCAAAATTAATATTAAAAATAGTTTGTGGACACACCTTTCCTTAGCATTACACATTTAGCTCTTTTCTTGTACACAGTAGTGGCACTGACTGTCAGGGTTTGGCCACTTGCTCTTGGCAGTATTAAGAGAAATACCATTACATACAGAACAGAAAACATTGCAGCCTTTAATAACTACTACCCTTCCTCTTCTTCCTGCACCCCAGTAAATAGTATCTGATTGACGTCACTGTGAACTTTGCAAAGAGAAATAAAACATGAGCTGAAAAAATGTATTTTAGTAAACATTAATACCCCAAGAAAGACCCTAAAAAATAGCTGCATTAAAACTTGCTTTACAGTGAAAGCACATTATGACATTGCATACTCGCCTCTCTTTAAAAATACTGCATCTTGTAAGAATTTACTTTGAATTTAAGAGTAATTTTAATGCCTTCTTTAAAAATCCTTTCTTTATTCAGCCATTGGAGGAAACAGAAGGCCCACAGGAAAGAAGTGATACAACAATGAAAGATGTAAAGGTAAAATTTTTCTATATTAATTAACAGCTCCAACCAACCTGTCCAAGATCACAGATATAAAATGGCCTAAAACTTTTAGGCCTGTAAACAACACTGAGACATTGACAAGCTGTAAATCTTGTGAAAATGGTGTGTCCTTTTGTAGGAATGAGCAGAGCAAGGTTCTCCAAAACATTAAGTCTTAACTGTATGTTAAGAGAACTGGAAGAAAATGCTTATGTATTTTTTGTTTTGATTGTTTAGAGCTATAGCTTTGTTTCTGTCTTAATCTGGTTTCATTTAATGTGAATTTGTAATGTAAATGTAAGATGCACATGATACATAGCAGTCTGAGAAGTTCTCACTTTGTGCCCCTGTAGGCAATACATTATAGATCTCAAATCATTCCACCCAAGCTTTGCTCAGTTAGAAAAAGCAGTTCTAGGGCTAGGGCAGCTCTTCTGAAGCATCCCTTCATCTGCAGCCAGTGCCCAGATTCCTTTTGAATCTTGGCTTCAGATCTTCAATAAAATCTCCTTTAGGTGAGCTGAAGAAATTTTTAAACTGTTTTTTAATTGGGATGCTGGTCTTAAGTTACTGCATCATTTGTGCACATCCCCAGTGGTTTTGGCAGATGCCATTTTCTATTTGCTTATGAAATAGAATAGTGAACAGTAAGTTTTACAGGGTGTCTTTTCAGCTTTACCTCTGTGTATTCACTTATTTCTGTAGAGCAGACTAACCTTACCTTTCTGTTCTGATCTTCTTCAGACAATTTTGTTGTTTCAAGGCTGAGCTAAGTATTATCTAAAATATTACTTGCTGATTTTTTTTTTTTCAGATTATGGAAATTGATATTGCTGCCAGGTTGGACACTGCTAATAGTGACAGACTTACAGCTCTAAAAGCAGTTACAAACTTTGGCATGCCTATAGAAGAGTTTGATTCTGAGGGTGAGTCTTCTTGGTAATCTTAGTTCTGATATATGTCTGTAACTCCCATGAGTTTCTCAGTCCCTTACACTGTTTTATATCATAAAGTAAGTAAATAGACTTTACTTAGATCTTACTAATCGGGACTTTTTTTTCTCTTTAAACAGAGGCTGAAATCTTCCAGAGGAAACTTGATGAAACAACAAAGCTGCTCAGAGAACTCCAGGATGCTCAAAATGAACGACTGAGTACAAAACCACCCCCTAATATGATTTGTCTTCTGGGTCCATCTTACAGAGAAATGCACTTGGGTAAATACACTTTTTCTGATCATTCTTGCAGAATTGATGAAGTCGCAACTGGTAACAACTCCAAGAAAAAAGAATCTCAAGGACTGTCATGTAGATTATGATTCCTGTTAGGCCTAGAGGATTGATTTAAACTTTTTTGGATGTAAAGCCAGATGAAAATCTTGAATAGTAATTACAGGTATTTCCACTTTATTCTTAAAAATCTCTAGAACTGATTGAAGCTTCTGTATGCCATGGGGCAGACAGTAGCCAGATACCAACAACTCCATGACTTTGGCATGAGTGTCTTTGAACAATGGTTGCTTAAGTACGAAGTTCTTATTGCAGGGCCAGCTTTGGTCCAGGATGGATCTGGTTATCAGTCTATTGAGTTACACTAATTAATACCTGTCATACATTTAGTTATTTGAGCAAACCTGCTTGTCTCACAGATCAGCTTCACAGCTTGTCCTAATGGTAGCCCTCTAAGACAGGACTGTGCAGAGTGCCTGTTTGGGTAGTAAAACTGACTTGTGCAACACTATTCATGGTCTAAACTAAACCACATTGATGTGATTAAGTAAATTCCCCATTATTGAAGAAATATGGCCAAGTTGGTACCACAACTAGTCTAAACCAGATCAAATACTATCTTTTTAAGTTTCACTACTTACAGCTTCCTTCTTGAGGGAAAGCCACATTCATAGCAACAAGAACAGTTTCTCTTTCTATCCAAAGCTTCATGCTGAATCCCAAAATCCAGCTATTACTAACACCAGTGTTGTGTGGGTGCCACCAGGCCTCTCCCAGCTGCTGTGAGTGTGGCCCAAGTTTCATTAACTTACTCTTAACTTGTGGTGTTTCCTGATGGCAGCAAGCCTTGGGCAGCAGCTGTTTCATTCCTCCTGTTCTTATTACCCATGTCCTGGTGCCCAGGATGTCTTGCATGGCTGCACGCAGCACAACACAGCTCTTCTGGTCCAGAAACATTTAACATAGTTCCCTTTATACTAAATAATTAAACTGTTTGCAGGGTGATTCAGTAATTTGGTGTCTGTATATAGCATATAACCACATCCTCTTATCTTTCCCAGCCGAGAGAGTAACCAATAACCTGAAAGAACTTGCCCAGCAAGTGACTCCAGGTGACATCGTCAGTACCTATGGCATCCGGAAAGCAATGGGAATCTCGGTTCCTCTACCTGAGACAGAAGACAGCTGGGTAGATTTGACAGAGGGTGAGTATACAAAAACATCTTGTAACATCTGTTCAGCTGGAACAAAAGCACAACTGCAAATCCTTAGACTGGCTTATGGCAGAACTTGCACTAGTGTGGTTCCAATTTTCAGTTCTTCTCTCCTTTTTAAATTCTGTTTCAAATGGAAAATTGCTGCCTTTGGTCTCAGTCCAAAATGAATCTTTCATGTGTATGGAACTTTGGTTCAGCTATATGGTTACTTTATAAACCAGTTTACAGCACTGACAGATTTTAAAGCTCAGTAATTCGTTCAAGTTTAGTTTTTCCATTTTGTGTGAAGTTGCAAGAGGAGTTAAAATTCCTCACTTGCTAAAATGAGAATGTCATGATTCCTTCTCCAGGCTTTTGGCTGTGCACGGCTTTTGCTTCGTTTGGCCAGCTGTGGTGCTTTGGAAGTTGACAGTGTGAGTTCAGCTCACCTCATCCAGGCTGTTTTTGCTGGATTAGAGAGTCTGGTCAGTGGAGTCTCAGTGCCAGACCCTGTCCTCCCCATTTAGAACATGCACAGCAAAAGAGTACCCAGAGTTAGGGTAGGGCAGGAAGAATTTCCTCTTACAAAACATAATTCACACAACAAATTTATTCAATCTGTGGTTTATGAAAGTTTTCATAAATAACATTCTAACTGAAAGAGCAGGATTAATTCAGGGACTCATTCCTATTTTTAAGGAAACTGCTCAAGAAATTTAAATTTCAAAATTATTGAGCCTTTTCCATAACATTGCACAGTGGCTTTGTAACAGAACCAACTGAAACACAGGATTTTCTGGGACAAACAAGTAACACAGGGCTATCTGCATAAATATCAAATGACCTGAGGCATGCTCTGCTGTATATATGCATGTCTTTCCTTGAGCATTCTGTGGTCAGTGACCTGCTATCTGTTGTAAACTTTCAGACTTTGAAGAGCCTAGAAAGACCATCACTGTCCCTGAAAATGAGTGTGGTGCAGTCACAGGCTGAAGATTCTGTCCAGCTTACAGCTGTTTGTTTGATTCTGTTTAAGAACCAGGTAAACGTCCTTCAGGTGCATTCACCATGTGTGTTTATTGTGTGTTAAACTACTTTTGTTTATTAAATTTTGGAACTGATGGCTTTTGAAGGGTTTGTATTAGTTACTTCTGCTACGTAAATGCACTAAATTATTCTTCTTGCATTCTCTATTATTTTTAAGCTACTCTGCTGCATTTAAATTTTCCTAAATCACCAAGTGTCTAGAAAAGTCAAAGCATAATGAAAATGTGCCTATATATGGTGCAGGGACTCAACCAAAAGTTTCTAGAAGCAATGTATAGACTTGTCTCTGAGTCTGGCTAGTGCAAACATCATTAGTGTCTGTACATGCAACTTCCCCTTTTTAAAATTACTGTGCAACTCTCATGGACATGAGGAAGAGAAATAAATTTTTTATATAAAACTAATGCAGTGTGATGACTTAACAAAAGCTCAGCTTTGTGAGACTTGCAATGTGGATGAATCTTCTCTTAGAGAAACCTTACAGTATCCTAAAACTGGAGGGCAAGCTCACACCCATGACCAGAAGTGAGATTAGCAAACCCACTACTGTCAGCAAGTAAAAGTACCCCATGGATGTGGTACAGTCATCTCTTGAGACACTCAGGCAACAGTTTTTTGTATCATGCAGAAGTATTAGCAGCCACTGTCTGGATAATGATTCTAGGCTTGTTTATCTGAAAGGAGCATGCATTTCACAGCCTTCTCACTGTAAAAGACAGTTCCCTGTTCACCAAAGGTGCAGACCAACAGCACAGCTCTCAGGCACAGAGAACTGGAGCACTGCAGGGGTGCAGCTGCAGCCAGTGGCACACCAAGCAGGCTTTTCCCTCTGCTCCCCACTTACTCTCACACCGTCACACAGCGCTGGCACATGGCTTCTACCACAGGCATCTTTAACAGTTTCTAAATGTTGCATTTCTTAAATCTGTGGTTCCAGTATGACTCCTCTGGAGTCAAGAGGAATGAGCTGTAGGGTTCCAGCCATCCTTGATCTGTGCAGTGGCAGGGAACTGAACTAAGAGGTAACTTACAGGCCAAACAGCATCGTGAATTCCACCCTCTCCCCTCAGTCTTATGGCCAACATCATCCTTGCTTCCTTCCTTCATCCATTCCTTAGTCTCTAAAAATGCTGCAGAAAGATTTGGTTCTAAACTTTCACAATTACTAAAATGCATTGTGAAATTTTTAACTGTGAGCCTGGGTTTTTCTCCAGTAGTTTCAATTGTCCCAGAAGAACTAATAGTTATCACTGGAATTTTTTCAGTTCTAGGTACTAGCAGCTGAATTATTACTCCAGGGAACAAATTTTTCCATTACTATATAAATCGTTTTCATGCTACAAGAAAAAGACAAGATTCAGGGCAAATGTTCCAGACAAATCCTTACTGTCCGTGACAGAAGTATTGACATTTCTCATCAGCTGTTGAACACATGGATGTCACTCTTAAGCATTTTCTACTGGCAATAGTTTTTTAAAAAGATAAATACCGAGTTTAGTTTATGAATAAAAACAATCCCATTGAGTCTACAGCACTATAAAAAATATATTTCCTTTTCATGGCTATCTCCATCAAAATAATTGCAAAACCAGACATGTTTCAAGAAGTTTTTTATTTCATAGTAAAAACAAAAGTTTGTTCTTTAAAACAGATTCCTAGTTCCAGATGTTATTGGCTCTTGAAATTAGATACAGTGCTATTCTTTCCATTTAAGAAAATAAAAATGCTGCAAGGAAGATTTTTTCCACCAAGATTGTTTCCTCAATGTTAAATTTCACAGTTCGCTCTCAGAAGGACTGATGAAAACAATTATTTCCATACAGTTGCTTGTTAAATAGAACTTTTTTCTGTGGTTGAATATAGCTCTTGTATGATACAGTTCCAGTTCTGGTGAGAAATTAGTCATCCTCTCTTTCATTACACACAGTTTCTGACTTCCCCAAGAAGGCTGTGCACAGCACACCAAGTGAGCATTCTTTTAAAACCTGCAACCAAACCCAACTCCTTCCCTTTGGCTCTTCCTGCCACTTCTGCAAATAAGGTTGAGTTGAAGTTACACCCAAACAAGTTACCAGCCTGGCAGGCAACATCATGTAAACAAAAGTATTTCAAAATGCTGTTACAGACAGTAAATGTTCTTTCATAGATAACTTACATCTACAGTCTACTAGTTCTGTGAACAGGAGCACTTCAGAGCCAGCTCTAGTTATAGGCATAATTTACTTTTCAAAATAGATTCATGAGATAAATGGTCACTTTACCTAACATGACATCAAAGACTGCTGAAAGGAGCCTTTGACACATGCATGGTCCTGTAAAACAATAAATAAAACAAACGCTTGCTGAGCACCTGTAATTACACATACACAACATACAAGAGTAGCAAAAGCTGCTTGAAGGGTTATTCTACTACAACACTGACTTGCACTAACACGACAGTGAGTATAACACTTCCTTCTTCAGCAGAGCCCGTGCGTGAACTAGACAACCTCAAATTCAGTTTTCTTACATGCTGCTTTCTGTTGGAGACCTACTACACACGTAGATTTGATCTACAAAATTGACAAAGACTACAAGCACGATTTTTAATCCACAGCTGGACAATATTTATGTTTGTTCCTGTCTTGAAACATAGTCACTCCCTCTTCTAAAGAAATTACACAGTAATTAGAAAGCAGCAATGATGCACAGGACTGCTTAAACACTTGCCCAGGATAGGCTGGTACTAAACCCAGAAGCATGAGGAAATGCTGTTTGTAGAGGGGTAAGGCTCAACCAAACAGGTGTTGTACTCACTAACCACTGGGCTGTCCAGCCCCAACATGTGGTACTGGGGAAACGGGGAATCCATCCTTAGTAACGGACTTAAGTGGGCACTAGATGCTAGCCTTACAAACTACTGTCATCTCCACCAACAGCAAACAGATTGAGAGACTGCAGTAAGTAAAAAATGCCAATGTGGAAATTAGCAAAGGCCACTAACAGCTTAAAAACCTTACAAACTAAACGAATTTACACCATATCCATGATGATCTCATGAATGCTCTACTCATACTTCCAGTATTTGGGCTCTGATGAAACATTTCCATTATGAATACATTTTTTCCATACATCTATTTGTAACCTTCAAAACCAGTTTATGAAAAAACTTCTATTGCCTTTGAAAGGCATAGAAACCAGCCAATGGCTAGTCAAATTGTAGACATAAGAACAGAAAAAAAAACCCCAAACCCCACCACAGAAACAGTTTTGTTTATACAGTATCTGCTACTGTTTCTAATACTATCTTAGTAATTCTGTTCTTCATCTTCCCAGCAATTCAGAACAGATTATTTTTTCTTCCCTAAGTGCCCTCAAGAACACAGCACAGAATCAGAATTCCTGCTGGGATCAGCAACAGCAGCTGCTGTGAGAACCTGTCCCCTGTGCTCCTCACCATCACTTGTACTTTTTGAAATTTAGAAGTAAAAAATGTAAGCCTTACCACGACAGAACAAAATGCACATGCAGATACCAACTGCAGAGAAATACAAAGGAGAACATATAATATAATGTAAACATGCTGAACTAGATGGAAGTTATTTCTGAGCAGCTCTTGGTCATGAAAACATCTGCACAACACAAGGTACTGCTGCTGAGGCGGCGAGGGTGGTCAAGTACTGTGCAATTCAGGCTTTTTCCCAAACAGCTCAGCACAGTTATCATGGGATACACTTGAGTTTCCTTGCATTCCTCTTCCCATTATTCAGCTGTCTTCTGCTGTGAAGTCTGTTCAGCATTACAAGCAGGATACACAGTGCCCTCTGTCGCTGCACATGTCAGGACGAACACAATACTGTAAGCAGGTGTGTGTCAAGCAGGGAATGGAATGTTTTCCATGGGAGTGAGTCCTACAGTGCATCCACACCTGTTGAACTGGAGCTGTTAAGACTCCCAGTGCAGGTAAGGAAAGCGACTAACTGAAAACGCTTCATGGCAATTCCAGGTAAATCTTCAAATTACTTCAGGAAAAAGTAGTCTTTTTCAGACTGATGGTTGTGTATCTTCTAGGAGCTTCTCAGAATTCTTCTTTATTAAAAAAAAATTCTCTCATCTTGAGATGTACAAGAGATAGGAACAGTATATACATGTTTCTAGAATAAAGTCCTTCACATAAGGAGGGAAATTCTATGTCTTCACAGAAGGGAGGCAGATCTATTTTGTTTAATTTCATTGTAGCCTTAGTTCAGTCCCATGCCTTGGAATTTGGCTGTCTCTGTGCAAACAAAGTAAGTCCTCAGTTCTCCCTTGCCTTTGACATTAATGAGTCCCCGACATTCACATGAGTATCCCAGCTCCTGTAGTATTTTGCTTGTTTCTTCTGTGACCTTTGTGTGAAAAGAATTAGAAGCACTTGTGAAATTCTTCTGATTATTCACATTAAAACATAATTCCACAACCAATTAGAAATAATGCCTTGAACATTGCAAGGCTCATTTGTACCTGGATCTTGCCAAGTTCCCCTGTGCTCTCCATTCTGCTGGCAACATTAACAGTGTTGCCCCAGATGTCATACTGAGGCTTCCGGGCACCAATCACACCAGCAATCACCGGGCCATGATTGATCCCTGCAGAAAAGCAGGAGTCATTACTGTGGCAGAAAGGGATGGGACTTCCAGCTTCACTGTTAGCCATAGCTTCAGGGGAAA
This sequence comes from Sitta carolinensis, assembly GCA_032173965.1. NCBI lineage: Eukaryota > Metazoa > Chordata > Aves > Passeriformes > Sittidae > Sitta > Sitta carolinensis. The sequence goes on along the minus strand of CM063292.1, from coordinate 16,179,939 downwards.
AGACCATCCCAAAACTTAGTTCTGCAACACCTTTCTAGCAATCAGTATTAGTACTGTTCTATAAATATTCATACTGAGGCTCAGGAGATGTGAAGTGACTCACTCATTGCAAAATGGGAAGTCTAGGACACAGCAAAATTCTTCCTCTTCTACTTTTGCTATATAGAAATGAGCACTGTAATGACAATAGTGTCTTTAGTCAACAGTCACTAACAGTGTACTTCACTCTTCATCTGTATTTTCCATTTCCTCCAAAGTCATCCAGCTGCACTCTTCCTGCTGCTCCCTCCAGCGATAGAAAAAGCCCATCCGTGGAGGAGCAGCTTGGCCTGTCTGAAAAGCTGACCAGACAATACTGCCTTTGGCTGTTCAGCACTTGGACCAACATCATCCTCCCTCATTTCTCACTTGTCTGAGCTGTGGAGTTCAGGCTGCTCACAAACAGAACTTACCCACACGGAGGCGGAAATTGTTAAAGGAGTGTCGGTTGATGCCATCCAGTTTACTCATCAGGGCAATTCCATACTCCACCATAATCCCAATGTGAGCATGCTGCCTTTCCCTATCCTGTGCAAGTCAGAACACATATTAATGATCAAATTGCAACACCAAAGGCTGTGTCAGGCTGCTACTCCAAAGGAGTACTAGAAGTGATGGAGTGTTTATAAGGATGAGACATCCTTGTAACTACAGAAACTGCAGAATTTCAGAACTTCATTAAATTCAGCTGGGATGACTATGAGGCAACAAACATGATATGATTAAATTTTATAATGAATTAATGTCTGTCCTTTAGGGTTTCAGCTTTAATTTTACATATTTTGGGTATATTATTATATGCATCTTAAAGTCTTACACAAACTTGCTATACTGAAAATGAACCAGAGAAACTGGCGTTAATTCTTCTGGGTGACAGTTTCAGACCTAATGTGGCACCTGAGGATTCTCTTTCTGTGCCAGTTCTCAGGTATCACAAAAAGCCTCCTGTCCAGTTTAGAGATGGTCTTTGATTTGGCTCCTGTTCTTTGACTCCCCCATTATTAGAGCCCTTCTGTGATGCATCTAGGAATGTTAAACTACTGGAATCAAAGATGAAAGACGTAAAAAGTACACTGGGATTACAGACTGAATACCTTAATTCGGAAAAAAAACGGAACTAGGAGATAAACAGTGAATTCAACAAGAGACAGAACAATTTCGTCATCATTTTCCACATTTCAGGAAGTCACCCTTCATGATTTACTTTTTCGTATCATGTTACATTTTGCTATTTTGAACACACCTATGCACTCCCAGAATACTGAAGGCAGATTCAGAGACAACATACCTGGTTGTTCTCCTGGCCTGGTGTAACACTGAGACCAGCTGCTGCCATGTAAGTGCTTCCAATTGTTTTTATTTTTTCAACACCACTAAATTTAGGTTTTAACAAGAGCTGTTTGAATGGAAAGAAAACAAAAATTTGAAACTTTAATACCATATTTCAGTGTAGTATTTAACCAGAAATCTTATACTGTCTACCATAAGCATTAAATATCTTTAGCAATACTACCACTCACATGAAGATCAGATAAAATACTGAGGATTAGTTTCACAGTTCTGCTCTACTCACAGGAGAAATTAAAGCACTGAAGTACTGAAACAAAGTCTTAAAATTCAGGACTTTGAAACCATACTTCTAATGGATTAGATGATGTACTTGAAAATCCTAACCAGATTGGAAAATATCTTCCAAGATTGCAAGGCTGAAGTCAGAATATTAGTACAGCATAAAAATCGGTTTTCCCTCTCTAATGCTCACAGATCTAGTGAATCATTTATTTTGCAGTAAATATGTAATCCAGTGCATTTTGACAGAAGCTTAATTACCTCATCAAAATCAGCAATGATTTCATTTAACAGCCTCAAGCATTCCAAGCCTTCTTTATTGACATCACATTCAGTGTAAAACACCTTAAAGTCTGGTACTGATGCAAACATGACACAGACACAGTCGTAGGATTGATGGTACCAGTCCTAAAGGAAAGCAATAAAACCGCACACATTGTCAGCAGCCACACTCCCCCAGAGGTACTCACTCATGAGAGTTGTTGGTAATAGCTTTCCTATGAAGTCAACCACATCTCTTAGTCCATCAGAAACATTAACAAAGTGGATTTGCCTAAGGAAAAGCTGAGGTTCCTTAAAGGTATCTTAAAACATTTTCATCTACTTGGACATTGTCACTCTTCTGAGACACACCATTGTTCTCTCTGATTACATGCAGGCAGAATGAGATTTCTTTTAAAAACAAATCACTATCAATGAACTTCTCTCTGAGAGATACTATCTGCTCCTCAACTAATTTCCCTAAAGACTATGACCTATCCTCTCTGGTAAAATACTTACTTTGCAAAGCAGTAAATTTCATTTAAACATTTGCCAAACTTAAACCGTGAACTTAAGCTGAGCTACTAATTCTGAGAACAGATTTCAGGGACTAACACTAAAAGTTTTCTTTTTTTTGAGGCCATCTGTTTAACAGGTTCTTGGGTTTACAAAGGTCTTGGAATACAAACAAGAGGCAAAGATTGCAGAAGTTTAGAGTCTTTCTTTTTCGCATTAGGTGTAATAAAATCCAGAAATCCAATTTGCTGTCCTCCAGATAGACACTCAACACACCTCATTTCGTTTTTCTCCAATGAAATATGCAGCAACATGTGCTGGAAGTACATTTTCCAGCAAAAGCCTGTTAACATTCTCCATAGTTTCAAATTGTTCATGTTCTTTTTTAAACTTATTCTTCCACAGACAATCTAGTCGACAGTAATAGTCAATCTGCAGAGAGATCAAATATGATAAATTAAATCCATAAAATAACTCACTGAAAAGTATTAGACAATTTTCTCAAGAAGTGTAGTAGCAGATAGCTTCTTCAAGACCTTTTGAGTCTATAGTTATGAAAAACATGCTTTGAGAGCAAAGGTCAGAAAAATATGAAGCAGCCACTAAGATCAAATGTCATTTAGTACCATCAGGTATATTTACCAAAATGACACTTTAGTAATATGATTATTTTTATCTCGAATTGCTATGTTGATTTAGAATGAATACTGATATATAAATACAGACAGTTCAATACTGGAAGAACCAGGATGTTCTCATGTCTGTGATGCAAACACTGCTGAAAACTAGAAAAATGTTCCCATCCTTTTACAGTAAATTTTTTTCATTACAAAAAACTAATTGCAAGTATGTTATCTGCAAGACCAGAATATTAAAAAAAAAGATAAAAATATATACTAATTGAGAGCACAATTTCAAGGAACATTTCTTCATTTTATTTAAATCGACTTACTGCAAGTAAAGGAACTACGCGATTGCATTTTAAATACATACCTGCTTTGCAAGTAAAACTAGGGTTATGTAAAACAGAACCAGGTATAAATTAGTCATTATCCTTGGCTCTTTGATGAAAAACCTGAAAATAAGAAAGCAATACAAAGTCATCTGTATGCTTTAGGAAATTCTGCACGATGGAGGGTTGGGGTGAGAGGTGGGGGGAAGAGGGTGCCTGCCCAGACTTGCAGCACAGTGTCACTGTTCATTTGTGCCAGTGGCTGGCTGGGGACAGGGCCTGCCCTAACAACCAGAAAGGATTATCAGCCAGCCCAACACAGGGAATGATGTATTTCACATCAGGACACACTGGGTGTTGAAACCTTGTTCAGTAACTGTTGAAGTGAGATGCTCAGGTAAACATAGCTTTATCTTAAATGGAGCCATCTTAATTTCCACCAGACTGAGTTTCAGCTCCCACTCTACCCCACCCTACAAAAACGCAGCCAACAAAACCTGGAGGTAGGAAAAGAAACTTTCTTATTTGTGGAAGAAAAGACAATAAAAAATTAAAATCCTGAATTCCTAAGACAAAGACAGCAGTTAAATCATACCTGTATCTGAATCACCACTCATATTTCATAGTAAGATCAGTCTTACCACATCTACTACTTTTTACAAACGCAAATTAAATTCTCATCATATGAATAAGTTCACTCAAGCTTTTTTAAGGTGTGCTGACAGATTACAGCCCCTGCAAAATAAGTTTAATCTTCAGCTATGAGACTGTGCTGAGGAATCTGAGAAAGACTTAAAAAGTATCAGTAAAGCCTTTGCATGTGAATTCTCTTCAGTATTTTCCGTTTCTGCAATTAGATCAGGTAAATTGCTGTTACTTTTCAAAATACCTGCACTTAGGTTAGTACATAAAGATTTCACCATCCTATTGACTACCAAGAGGTCTCACAAGCACAGCTTGAACCTCAGACTTTTTGTAAGGCTTTTCTTCATAAATTAAGATCAACCTTACTATGACATTAATATTCTATTCTCTGTCCTTAATGTAATCCAAGGCTTCTAAGGGATCTCAGAAGCCACATTACAGAATTTTTTCAGAGAACATACACTTTGTTTAAAATGTAAAAGGAAAAAAAAGGTGACATGGTCTAATAGGATTTCCATGTTGTTAATGTTACAGAAAGGTTTGCAGTGTCTGGCTTACATGATTTTGATATTTCAGTATCCCAGTAAGTGCACAAAAATCTAACACATCTTTAAATGAAACTTTAAAGGACGAGAAACTTTACAGTGCACCTGGTACTGTTGCCATAGATGTCTCTCTGCTGAAGAGTGTTAAAAATGATGAGATAGACAGTCACAGCAATGGACAAGAGGAGAACTTTGAGTTCGAAGCTCATTTGAAGAAATACCGAGCAGGCAATGAACCCCAATATACAGCAGTAGGCATAATACTGGAAAAGAGGATTTGCATTATTCAGAACTTATGTCTAAGAGATGGTCAAAGCACAGCAAATGCTCTGAGTTCATGGTTACTGCAATTTGAAACAAAGACATTACAATCACTTACAGCTTTATTTTTAACGGCAATGAAAGGTACTTAATATTGATTTTAGTTTACTTTTTTAATTTGTTATGGATAAACAACAATATGTAAATAAAAAATCAACATAAGTAAGCAAAGCCAGATAAAAACTGAAGTGTTGAGAATTTATCTCATGGAGTTTATTAATTTAAGCAATTATTTATTTAAAGTTCAAGACTAATCTAAAGTAGGTTCACAGTCCAGTGAACCAGCTCTGAACCAGGAGTCCAGCACTCTAATCCTGTTTGGACTGTGCTTTGGCATTGTAAGCTGAAGCAGACAGCCCATTCCCCCTCCCACTCCAGTAACACGAGGACTGCGAGTGGTTATCCAGCCTTAGACATGGCTCCTGCAGGAGAACTTTGCTGCTGATAACCATTCCCAAGCCACAGCCACTATCCCCACTATGGAATTACTGAGCACTTTGCCAGGGGAATCCCAGCTCAGGCGTGGTGTCCAAGGTCAGCTGCAGCTGGAAGCACCAAGCATGGTACCAAGTGTGTGAAGCAGACAGGATTGCTGCCTGCAGCCACGGGCACAGGTGGGAGGTGCTCCACTGGCACGCTTTCGTCTACAAGCAGCTCCAAAATTACCTCAGTTTCTGCTCCTCAAGAATTCATTTCTCTTTGTGCACAAAGCACAGTTGTCCCACCTGTAATAGCACAGGCCTATCACAGAACTGTGAGATTCTTGGCTAAATAATTAACATTTCTGCTGAGGTAAATGAAACCAGAACAATTTATGAGGCAACTCTTAATCAGAGCCCATATATAACACATTATATCAACTCTGTCATCTTAAAGATGTTGAGTCTACCTCCAAAAGATACCGAACACTCTCCCTCAAGCCAAACCTCTGAAAAAGGAACCACTATGTAGAGAACACCAACAGAGGTCTGTCAGCCACGTAAGCCTTTTCACTCCGTAAACACATTTTACTGAGACACGTGCTCTCATCTTTCAGACTCAAACACTATCATCACCCTGTTCTGCTGGTTTTTTCCTTAAAGTTTCAGACCTACTTCTAAGTCTGAAATTCCTAAAAAAACTGCAAAGCCATACTTTACTCAGCACAACAAAAGCAGCTGAATAATCTTGATTTTATGAATTTTTCTGCTTTCAGATGCCTAAATAAGCTGCCTTTCATACAGCAACAGAATCTGCCATTTGTCAGTAATATACACAACATTGAAAGATCAGGCTTAAGTTAAGATGCATTCACTACTTACAGTTTCCTCTATGCACGAATGAGTTGTGTTTCCAAAAGTCTGATTTACAAACATGCAAGAACAAAAAATTACCAGGTGAGTACAATGTGTATTTCATATGTGTAACTTACCATTTGTCACCTAAATGAAAGACTCCCCACACAACCTGCTTCACATAATTCAAAAATATGTCCATCCTGTAAAGGGGTGGCCAGGTGACAAAGGAGCATCCCAAACATTTGGATGAACTCAAAATAGAGCACTACTCTGGCATTAAAGACGTAAAAAGTAAAACCCCCCAGAAAAAATACTTTTGTGTCACTAGTAAGTGCTGAATTTACCCTTGCAGAAATGACAGAAATGCTAGAGAACTTTGAAATATGCTCAGAGAACAAAATAAACCTGCAGTTTTATACATGAATGCTCCAGATTTCTGAAAATCCCTAAAGGTTGCACAGGAAAGCCATATGCAAAAATACAAAAATATCCCTTAAAACTGCCTTGTGTCATGAGCAAATCTTCATGTACAACAATTAAAAACAAAAAAAAAACCCAAAAAACAAGAAACCTTATCTTTATAGATAAAAAGAAAAAAAAATTGCCATCTATCACATGATAGGTGTTGGACTTTGATGGTCCTTGTGGGTGCCTTCCAATTCAGGATGTTCTATGATTCTATACCCACCATCCAAGATCATTTCATTTTAATCCTAGAAATTAAGATGGTGCTCTACTCACATAGGTGGTAGCACTCAGGTCATTTGATCCAGTAAAGTTGGCAGGTTTGTTCTTTTCTGTAGTCTTGATTTATTGTAGGGAAGGGAAAAGAAATCACAAAAAGCCCCACATCAATAAAACCACCATACAAACTTATTAGCAGGTAATCACTGATGGTTTTTTTCCATGTATTTTACAAAGAGTGCTGACTGGCTGTCTTTTCAGTGCTACTGAATAGGTGTTGAAGTACAATGGCATCCCATATAGTTGTATTAAATATATATGCACACACAAGCTGCAGAAATGTTGCAATGTACTTATTTTCTAATTGAGGGTAAAATTTTACATTATGGCTATGTTAATTTAGCAGCTATCTGGCACAAACACGTGGTTTTGTCTCACCCCCCAGTTTCACAGCTGCTGTTCATGTTTTCTTTCAGGCTGTCTGGTGGTGTTCACATGACACCACTGTGAGTCAATTCAAGGACCTAAGCCAGCAGAAAAAACACCCTACGAAAGAAAATTAAGCATTTTCTACAGAATTGCTTTCAGAATGGACTCCCCATGGAATCAGAAGAACAGCAAGACAAACAAACACATGGGATCAGGAGGACATCAGTTTTAGCAGTTAGGTGGAACTGTTAACACTCAGCTTGTTTAAATAAAAAACACAGCACAGTTATTCAAATGTACATACCCCAGGTGCAATATAATACTCAAACTAAATTTAAAAGACAGATGCCATTTCCACCTTACTCCAGCAGTACCTATCCCTCAATGCATTTGCTTTTAAAAGAGCCAAGCTATATTTTTCCCTCCCTCATCCCCATTACATTTTGAGTGCAAATACCACAGTGAACTGCTTAAAGTGCTGCCTGCCACAGCCAAACACTTAAAGCCACATTAAAAAACGGAAAACATCTTAGTGATGAGGGTTACAATCAAGAGTTGTTATAAATGCCATCGTGAAAACAAGAAATGGTGGTGTAAACTAAAACTGAAGTCTATCACATGTACTTTCAGTTCCACAAACTAAGAGCTTTTATTTTTAATGCTTTTAATCGCCATCATGCAATTGCACTATCCTTGTGCAAATCAACTCATGCTGTAAATCCAGCAATAGAAAAAGCAGCAAAAACTGGTATTTGATGAAAAGAATACAGGAAGTCACTTAAACTGTGGATTTTATAATAACTTCATCAATTAATGTGATTACTCACCAAATTAAAAATGGCTATAATCAGCAAGGCAGCTATAGTGATGACTGCTAAAGGCAGCCTAAGTAAAGGCATTGTTTCCACCTTTTCTGAGACAGCACACAGATGGCGCAGGAGAGGGCACTGATCTGAGCAGCACTTCTGTAAACACAATTAATTAGTTTCACTAACAGGGATAACACTTTGGTACAGGGCAAGAAATATTTCTAAATATAAAGCTGACCTTTTTTCTGAAGGAGAGCATCAAGAGCCTTCACTGGAATTTTAATTTAGAACTTTGAATCTCATCATTCAGAGTCAATGTCTAACACCTTTCCCCAACTGAAAATAGAGACAACGCTTCCTTTTTTCAAAGGGGTTGGGTGCTGAAATTTTCTGATTTGTGCTTTAAAAACACTTATGATCTATTTGAAAGTTCTAGAGAAAAGTTAATAAAAATGCGGTAAAAGTGTCATATTTTTTTTTAGTTATAGAGCTATAATGTTGTATTTGGAACTAATTTTCACATTACTAAATCAAAACCAAGCCAACACAGTCCCCATCCTTGCCATTCCTATACCCTCCAATTGTTGCTATAGAGAAAAACATCCAGTACAGTAAATAATTTTAACAACTGCGAGCACTATTCCAAGATGCTACACCAAAACATTCCCAGCATAAAACTCAAGTCTGATGCAACTACAGTCTTGGAATTTTCTGTCCTTCCTGTGTGTTTCTACACATGTAGAAAAAACATGAATGGATATACACACAGCCCTCTCTCTCTCCAAACATGTATGCAAAAAATCCATCTACATACATGTATAAATACCATACATAGATATAATCCATATATCTGTCTAACCATACAATTAAATGAGTCATAAATCTTTATCCTATGTCCTGAGTGCAATTTTCTTTTTTTTCTTTCCACTTTACACAGCTTGACCGTGGCTCTGTAGGAGAATTCTGTCTTTCCCTGAAGAGCTCCATCCCCTCACTGGGTGCTGCAGTGCAGGGGTGCTCAGCAGCACCTCAGGATTCCCTCTCGCTCTGGCACAGGGCAGGTTTGACGAATGCAAGGAGCATTCTAAAATCCCCTTCCCTCTCCCCACCCTGCCCCCAGGCAGTTCTGGAACTGAGAAGGACTTACTTTTTTTCCCACTCTGTATCATTAAACTCTCTGTCACTATGGGCTCTCACTGTCACTATATATTTTTAAACAGTACTTGCACACGTTTAATAATGCAAAGAAAAAGGAACTACAAGTGCAAAGTGTCCTAATTGATGTAATGGTGAATTTGGAATTCTAACAGCCATGAAATTGTTGCCAATAAATTATTCATGTTTGTAATTTTCATTATGCTTCATAAATTATTATGAAAACTGATCTTCTGTTCCAACATATTTCAATATTATTTCCAGCATAGAGAATTACAGTATTTACAACCAAAATTACTATTAATGACAAACATAAAATTAAAATATATTTTAAAAAACCAACCCCACATCCTCCCTCCTACCCATCTATTCTTGCACCCAAACAATTCTGAATTACTGTAAGAATTTTCAGATACGAAAATCTGTTTCAGGCAATGGAATCTTCTGGTAACCTGAGGTTCAAGGCTCCTGTAACTTCTAGTGAAATTACTAAAATTTCACCAGCCTAAAAGACAGACCAAGTTGCTGAAATGTATTCATGCACTTTTGAAAACAGGAAGCGTTTTTTAAAAGTAAACTTACCAGACATTTCTCAGCAAAACAGACAAACAAAATAAGCACAATGATGATTGCAACAACTCCAAAGGAAATTCCCAGTTTTGCAGTTCTAAGCAGAAGAAGAAAGCAAAAAAAAACAAAACAAAAAAAAGCTTAAATATGCTTTTTCTTCAAACAGCACTGAATGGCCATAGCATCATTCAGGTTATGGTTGCTGTGTTTCACAACCACTGCTCTAAGGGATTCTGCTCCTGATGGCCTTAGCCACTGCCTGTGCATAAACCACAGGGGAACTGCACTGCAACAGCCACGAAAACAAACATGCCATAAACTTCAGGATTATCCATCATCTGCTTTCTTGGAGGTTGCCTCCTTGTAGCTCTACAGAAAAGGATCACTGAGCACAGTTTAATCAGCTAAATCCCATTTTCCTACTGCTCAATGTCCTTACGGTCCTTACAATATTCTTATAAAATAGTATTTCTTAACTGACCAACTCCCTGAGCAAACGAAGAAAGCAAAATATTAAAGAAATATTTCTATTTTATTTTCATACTGATATCTTGGTGCTTATGCCAACAACATAAATGCACTCGTTTATCATGGGGTAAATTAATATATGTTTCTTAAATTTAACCCCTCAGGAACTCCAAAAAGTTCCATGCACATGAAGTTCACTTTAGCTGTTAGTTAATTTGAATTATAAATAATTAAAATACCAGCACTTACTTTGGCATGATAAACATCTGGATCACAAATATACAGAGGAACACAAAACTGGCACACACAAAGTAACTCTTGAGCTTTAGAATAGGAATGGTGCGATACTGAAACACAGAGAGGATAAAGCATCAGGGTAACTTCAGGGGGGAGGTTTTCTTAATTTTTATTGCATTCTTGTGATGACACATGTATAGAAGTTTATACTGTATTATTAAAAATACACCCAGGACTAAAACTGAACAAAAGAAGACCACCATTAAAAAAAAAAAAAAAAAAAAAAAAAAAAAAAAAAAAGAAGTCATTTGAATATTTTCCAAGACAAACAGGCCCAGTCCAAAGGATAATTTCCAAATTTCCAACCTAGAGGGAAATCCAGGCAGTATGTAAATGAACTCTCCACAGATGCCCATGGTCAAAATCCTTATCAAGAAAGGACATACACAGAAGTAAACCTAAAGTGTATGTACAGACCCATACCAGTAACTACCACCCACAGCAAATTTAACAGCAGTTATTCAAACAGAAAAACTACACTGCACCTAACAAACACCAGCATTATATCTACAATGAAACAACCACAGGAAACAAAGTGTTTTCTTTATGGATGCAGAAATCCTTTTTTTTTCCTTCCTTTAAATCTCATTGCTTTTGAGGGAAGCAGTTTATATAGAAAAATTATCAAACTCCCACTAACTCCCTTATGGCAAGAATTTGACCACAGATTAGAAACAATCTCATTTAAGCTCAGAATCTGCATTCTCAAGGAAGAACCATCAGTTCAAACAACTCCAGAAATCTGCTTCCCAGGAGTTGCCAGAAACCTCTTAGGATGTGCAGTCACCCCCAGAATCCAGTTCCAGAATTAAGTTTCCAACAGACTCTTATGATGCTCTGAAGGGCAAATCAAAGACCAAAAAGGATTATTTTGCTCTTACCAACCTCTTTTTCAAGACCAGGTTCTGCAAAGATCAGTGAGAGTCCACAGAAGTCATCTGATCTGCCACACCATGGACTGCACCAGACAGACACAGGGGTTATGAGCAGCTCGAGGCCAAGGACAGGGCACAGCATCATCTCTGCACGGAGACCCCACAGCCACTCCCAACACACACCGCTGCTTCTGCACGCTCTTTATGCTTCACAGCAGAACAAACCAGTGCTTGTGGTTTTACTCATGACAGGCAGATCCACAACACTCACAGACAGCAATATCTGCCAGCTACATGAAAAATGTAGCTCCAAACCTTCCTGAAGACTTATGAACAGGAAAGTGTTACAGCAGGTGTTAGAGAAGGCTCACAGCCTCAAAAAATAATCTCCCTAAATAATATAATAGAACCTATTAGGAACACCTGAGGTACAGCCTTCCTAGATTTTGGATGAAAGAAAGAGCTTTCCTTCTCAAAGTCAGTGTTTTAGGAATTTTCTAGGAATTTAAATATTGTATTTTAAATTAAAAAAAAAAACAAAACAAAAAAACCTCCCAAACCAAAACAAAAAATCTAAACCACCAACATTGTCTGTGTTTGTCTGCTTTTAAATGCAAATGCATTGCCAAAGGAATTACCTGCCCCTGACAGACCATTTGTCTTCAGTGGACCAGACACTAAGGCAACTTTATTACCCACAAAACTGTTTTGACTTTATACGTAGGTTTTTGTTCAGGATAGCACCCCATTTCATGAAACTCCATGTTTTAATAAAGAAAACTCTGAACAGCAAGACTGATCACTGGCTTCTTGCTAAATAATACAGTAACACTCTCATATTGAAATTAAATTCAGAAAGAAACTAAATAAAAAACAAAGCCCAAAAAAAGGGCAAGGCAAAAATCCTGACAACTTTATACATAAATTTTATATATAGGCTTAAATTGAGAATGCAGGTTAATCTCAAAGAAAAGATGAAGAATAAATTAAAGTACTGCATACGTAGTTGAACTGAGGCCTTCAATGGTTGACATCATTTCATCATAAATATCTTCTTCCATCCTTCCCTTCTGAGATGAATTTCTGAGGATGAAATGAAGTCTGTGTGACAAATGCTACTCAGAAACAAGTGAGGGGTACAGAGCACACTCTCAGCACACAGTGGGGGTCAAGCTTCCAGGGAAAAGTTAAACCAGAATGCTCCAAACTGTTTCAAAAATACACCCACGAGCAATTTACTAAGCATTTCTCTAGTTACTCAAATCATGCATTTTTCAAGACAGCGTTTTGACAAACTGAAGGAATGTCCCACAAGTGAAAATCAGCTCCTCATTTACCACAGTGCTACACGTACCATTGCACATGACAATTCTTTAACACTCTGTAATGGCAAAAGTTCACAACACTAACTAAACCCAAATCTTTCCACTGCTCCTTAGGGCTCCCCCTTCCCAATTCCCTCCCACCCTGCTGCAGCCCAGCAAGCAAAATGGAATCTGAATAACTGGGGGGACAGTAAAACAAGAAGCTTCTTCTAGAGTCTGCTAACAATAAGAAACAATAACAGTCACACGAGCTGAGAAATCTTCTAAAGGCCAAAGATTAAGCTTAACCTTTCTAAGACAGGATTACTACACACAATGATTAATCAACTAAATGATCACATGTTTACAGGACACTGAACCGCAAGAGGAGCAGAGGAGCACAAAAAAAAAAAACAGAAGGTACTTGACAAACCTGTCAGAAGTTCTCTGGCGCCCAGTAGAACACAAAGGTATTTCCTAAACAAAATAGAAACTAAGAATAAGTTAAATACTCATTGAATAGTGAACAACTATGGGAAACAAACACCAAGAAAGTGTCAAAACCATTTATCCAGAAATAAAATTAATAACCATTCTCAAACAGAAATGTTTATAAAAATCAATCCTTTCCAGCAATGTTTTCTGCTTTAACAAGTGAGAAGTGTTTTCTGACAAAAGAGATTGTTAGAAAATAATTAAATAGATCTTCCCTTTCATTTTTCTCTACACACCAAAAAAACTAAGCAAGCACCAGCAGAGGCAAGATGGATGGATGGGTAGATGGATGGATGGGTGGATGGATGGGTGGGTGGATGGATGGATGATGGATGGATGGATGGATGGATGGATGGATGGATGGATGGATGGATGGATGGATGGATGGATGGATGGATGGATGGATGGATGAAAATTTACTACAGCTGTGGCTACACCTGAAAGCATACACAAGTCCTACTTCCATCTTTCAGGAAGGGGAGATGGAAGGAAAAATATCTTTCTTATATTGTAAAGTCTTACAAACCTTAAGAATTCTTGAACTTAAAAATTCTATACTGATAAAATCCAGTTGCAAGGAGAGCATGTGGAGGGACCATTTATTTTCTATACATTTCAATTAAGTATTGAGTACATCTAAGTGCATTTTTTTTTTTTAATAAAACCACATGTTCCAGGCAGTATCTCAAAGTGGAAAAATTGTAAGAAAAATAGTTTTGCTCTGAACATATACTGTGATTATAGCACGCTAGTGAGATTGGCAGTGTGAATATGGTTCAGTTCAGACAAAGATGTTGCACAGACACGCTCTCAATTCTGTGGGCACACCAAGCGCCAAGGGTAGGAGCAGACACTCGGCAGGGTCCGAGTTGCACACCGCCGGCAGCGGGAGCGCAGTGCAGGCAGCGGGAGCGCTGTGCCGGCAGCGGGAGCCCTTTGGGGGCACCGGGAGCCCCGCGCCGGCAGCGGGAGCCCTTTGCCGGCAGCGGGAGCCCTGCGCCGGCAGCGGGAGCCCTTTGCCGGCAGCGGGAGCCCCGTGCCGGCAGCGGGAGCCCCGCGCCGGCAGCGGGAGCCCCGTGCCGGCAGCGGGAGCCCCGCGCCGGCAGCGGGAGCCCTTTGGGGGCACCGGGAGCCCCGCGCCGGCAGCGGGAGCCCCGCGCCGGCAGCGGGAGCCCTTTGGGGGCACCGGGAGCCCGCGCCGGCAGCGGGAGCCCCGCGCCGGCAGCGGGAGCCCTTTGGGGCAGCGGGAGCCCTTTGGGGCAGCGGGAGCCCGCGCCGGCAGCGGGAGCCCTTTGGGGGCAGCGGGAGCCCTTTGGGGGCAGCGGGAGCCCTTTGGGGGCAGCGGGAGCCCCGCGCCGGCAGCGGGAGCCCTGCGCCGGCAGCGGGAGCCCTTTGGGGGCAGCGGGAGCCCTTTGGGGGCAGCGGGAGCCCCGCGCCGGCAGCGGGAGCCCTTTGCCGGCAGCGGGAGCCCTTTAGGGGCAGCGGGAGCCCCGCGCCGGCAGCGGGAGCCCTTTGGGGGCAGCGGGAGCCCTTTGGGGGCAGCGGGAGCCCTTTGGGGGCAGCGGGAGCCCTTTGCCGGCAGCGGGAGCCCCGCGCCGGCAGCTTGCAGGCCGCCGTGCCTCCCTCCCCGGAGCTGACCTTGCCGCGCCGGCCCTGGGAGCTGGAGCAGTCGCTGCTGACGCTGTCGCGGTGGCTGAGGTGCGCGAAGGGCCGCGCGGCGCCCCAGGACTCCAGGTACCGCGTCATCCGCACGGACGCGCGCATCTTCAGCCCGTCCGTCACTCGCGTCTTCGGGAGGTGGTTGTTGGACAGGCATTGTTTGGACTAACAGAAAGAAAACACGCTCATGTGCAGAAATTCAGACAAGTTACAAAATACCGAAGCTCTGTGTATTGGGTATTTTAAGACTGTACAAATCTCGCTGTTTAGTAGGGCTCTGAACACACCAGCAACGTGTCAGCCAACCTCAATGCCTTTATCTCGTTTAATTAATGCGAACTAAAGAAAATCACAGCACACACAATGAATTGTTTCAGCTGCCTTTATGAGACTTCGCTTGCAACACTGCAACAGTCAAACTCCCAGGTTTATTTACAGTGATGCAAGGGCTCACAGGATCTTACGAACACATACAGTTTCCTTGCAGTCAGCACCGCAGCAGGGTAAAAAGGTGCCAAATTCCTGATCTGGGGTGTATCAAAACAGTGGAGAGGAGATCCCACAAATTACAGACTCCACATTAGATTATATCCTTGTGTCACAGGTGCTGAGCCAGGCAGTACAGACAGGGTGTACTTGCAGAACTACAGGGAAGCTAAAACTACAGAATAAACCAAGACATCAATGACTGATAATTCTCTAAAGTTTCACAAGTATCTTCAAGGGAGCAGAGACCATTTTAATAAACACAGGTCCTCATTCTGAGAAAATGTGCTGTGTGCAACTAGGGTTGCAGTATTGAAAAATGTAACCAATATAAGATTGAGTTCTAGTTAATTAAAAGTGGCTCTATGCTGTTCCTTCCTGTAGAGATCAGAAAGAAAAGAAGTATCTCATCGGCACTTTTTAAATTTGAAACATTTTATTCATCAACAACAAGCCAATTCAAAATAGCAGTATTCCAGGTGTTCATAGTTACCAAGCTCTAAAGGAGCAACCTGCAGTTGCTAACTTCACACTCTGAAAAGAAGGTGAATCTCACTTTTCACTTTTTTTTTGAGGAATATGTCTGATGCTGCTTTACAGGGAGTATTTTAGCTGAAAGTGGCCACATAGTACAGGTATTCTTTCATTCCTTCATCCTCATCTTTTGACCTGGGGTTTTGAGACACTTCACAGAAATACATAGACAAATCCATGTTTTACTCTTAAGTGGGTCACATAAGAGGTTTCAGCATAACGCTTATTACCTTCAATGCAATAGACATGTCATAAAAAAGCAGGATGTGCTTTCAGATCTGAACTCCCAAATCCAAGCTACTCAGGTAACTCACACACACCATGCTTTCACTCTGTTCCTGAATGAAAAAGCTGTATGCACCATGGAAACCTATGTACTTATAATGTGTGTATATACCTGAATAAATAAATAAGTTTTTTAAAAAAATACATACCCTTGGATCGACCACTAAGTAGGTTTTGATATTCATGGATTCAAGGTAAGGGTCCCTCAGGTGTCCATTCCCTTCTTCCACTTCATAAGCTTTGCCTAGGTGATTTAATGTTGCTTCAGTGATGT
This sequence comes from Sitta carolinensis, assembly GCA_032173965.1. Classification (NCBI taxonomy): domain Eukaryota; kingdom Metazoa; phylum Chordata; class Aves; order Passeriformes; family Sittidae; genus Sitta; species Sitta carolinensis. The sequence goes on along the minus strand of CM063292.1, from coordinate 16,163,490 downwards.
GCACACGGCTGAGAATGGGAGAAAGAACAAGAGACCCAAACACTCACAGAAAGGTCACATTAAGCATTTCATTTACATTTCAATGGCCACTGCTGACATTTCTGCTTTTCAGACATCCCTTGCTTTGGCAGCCAACTGAAAAATCCTGCCAGTACTTAAAATTATATTTGCAATCTTTTACTACAGTACATCATTCATAGCAAGAATGCTAAAAACCACTTTCCATAATGAGATAGTATTGGGATAAAATTAAATTGAAATATGCAGGGAAATAAATGAAACAAGAAGAAATGTGATCAAAGGAGATCTGATGACTCACAAGACAGGCAGGCTCACAGGCAGGTTGTGAGAGCTGCAGGAAAAACTCATGAACAAAACGCAAGCAGGGACTGCTTTGTGCTGGAAATGCACGAGGGTGGGGGGAGACACAAAGTCTGCGAAAAGAAAGCTGGGGAAGGTTTTTTTATTAACTCTGAGGAGAATTCTGAAAGTCTGCCTTTTCTGACCAAAACAATCTGAGGAAAAAGCAACACAGCAACAACAATAATGCACTTCTGAAGAGAGCACCAGTATTTTTCTGTACCTATTCACATTTTCTCTTAAATGTTATTTCACTCAGTATCCCAAATCATGTATTTCCACATAAGTTATGAGTAATATCTTGCCATATAATTTTCCAACAAGATATGGGAGCTCATAAAATAGCATTTATTAAGTTCTACTTTCTCATTATTCCTCTTCCCATGTTTTTTTCACATTTCTTCAGCACAGAGGGTTAACACTATCCTATAATTCATTAGCTCAGGACTGGGAAAAGCACAATTCCAGAATGGAAACCAGCATCGTGCAGCACTGCTGCCTAACTACAGAGAGCAAGGGAATCACTGTCCCATCCACCTCTCCTTCCTAAAGCTGGAAAGAGGTTGGCATGAAGGCAATGTGTCCAAGACCTGAAAACTACTGGCTGTAGCTTCTAAAAAGGAAGAATAAAATTTCCTCAGTACTTTTCAAGCCAACAGTAAGAGCTGAATTGTAGAGGGTGCATGCTTTTATATGTTTACTAGTAATTTTCTCAAAGAAAAAGTTCAATTGTTGCCTTGATGACATGCTTTTGCAATTAAGGTGAACCTTCAAATTCGAAATTTTGTAGTTTTCTCTAAAGCATCATTTTCTTCCACAGAGACTGGGGCATTCTGGGTGATGCCTGTGCCCCGAGCCTTAAAACACAGCCCTCTGCTTCAGCAAGTCTCCTGTGCTTTTCCACTTACTCCAAAAAGCAGTATATTTGTTCACTACCCACCATTTTGCATTTCACCAAGCCTCCTCTCCGCTCTCCCTCAAATCACGCACTGCTGTAGGACATCTTACTGCAAACTTCTCCTCAAATTAGATGCCAGTGATCTCTCAGCAGTCACTAATTGCTTACTGGATTCCAGGATAAGCACATAACCAAGAGCTGCTCTCCCAGGCAGGCTGGAGCACGCAGGGCTGCCCTTGCCATGTCAGGGCAGAGCCCAGCACACTGCACCCAGTTTCCTCTGCTGACAGCAGGATAACACACGCTGAGCTTTCAGGCATTTACATATTAGAGAGAACTGGTCACAAATGCATTTTTACTTTTGGTTTTATGCTACTCCTTTCTGCTTTAGTAGTGTCTTACACTGTTATGAATGTAAGTACTTTTTAAAATCACAAGGAAGATGAACAAAAATACTCTGTCACTGGAAAGAAAATACTTATAAAGCTAGAAGTTTTCCTGTATCCTTTCAGAAGTCTTTAGAATTCTTTCATTTACAGAAACTCAGAATAGGTATGATTCCTATTTTAAACAAAACCTCTAGCTGGCTGCTAATGACAAAACTGCTTCCAAAGGAACAGGACTAGTTAACATTGGAATGAGGAATCCCCAAAAAATAATTTCCCTGCAGAGCAGGAAACAAATACAACGGAACATTTGCATAGTGAATAATTCCCCTTCCACCCTGTCAGGCTCAGTCTTCCACAAGTAGAACGTATTTCCTCTGGCCAGTCTTGAAACACAAGATGAATGATTCCTACATAGCTCTAGGTAGAAGAAGTAATAAGGATAATGTTTCTGAATCAGCGTGACAAACTAAACCAGCTTAATTCTTTACCAGCTTATCAACTATAAATCTGACAACCATAAGGGAATAATCAATAGTTTTCAAAATTAGGCAAAGGTCCTAAACGTGACTAATAAAGTATGTCTTTGTGCCATATTCAGAGTCATGCTGTTTGCTTTACCAACAAAAGAAACTTTACAACTCTGTATTCTTGTTTAATCACGCTGAATCAACACACTAAACCCTTCAGCATGGCTGGTGGTGTAACTGTTAACCAAGCTCCAAGTAGATTTCTTTCTGTTTCAGTCACCATTGCAATAAAGTACTCTGATATTCATAACCCCTTATCACTTGATAAATCGCTTTAATTTTTAAGTTACAAGCATATACCTAAAAGCTGTCTGAGGTACAGAAATAATAAGAACAGCTATAATGTCACTGCTTAGAAATACTTACTAAAGGAAACCAATTTGGATTGACTACCATGACATTAAAAAAAAAAAAAATCTTGATCTGATGTGGGAATGAAAAAAGGAAAAGTATTATAACGGCCTTTTTTAGTGCAAACTACCAAAATAAGAAAGGAGGAAAAAAAAAAAAAAAAAAAAAAAAAAAGAGGGTTTCTTAGGTGAATTCCAATCCTTAAATTTAACTTAGAAAACAGGAAAAGAGTATATTTTCCTAAACAAGGAAAATGCAAATGGTGGTTTTGGAAAACATTTATATTTGTTCTGTTCAACAAGCATCTTAAGGAGGCTACAAGAGACCAACCTCAGACACAGTTCTTGCATCATGAGCAGCACACGGCAAGTTATATTCCTGCTCAGCCTCAATCCTCCCATTCAGCACCACTCCCTTCCCTTCATTCTGCCCATGGCAAATGCACAACAAACAGCTCCAGAGTCTCCTTGCTGGGATACTCCCCAACAGGGTGCTTTTTAATTTTTGAGTTGTTTGTGGGGTTTGAGTAGTGGGGGTGGTGAATATAGAGCTGATATAAATCAAGTGGGATTGATCAATACATTAGCAGAAACACTGGGTAAAGACAGCTTGGCCTTGCTGATCTAAGGAGCACAACTGTTCTTTAGCTAAACTCACAAATGTTGAATTATCCCTGTGTACAGCATGGATTAACTAAGTCAACATAATGCACATGTTTCTCCCATTAAGGGAAGGTCAAGAAGCAGTCACTTGCCTAAGAATAGAATTTTATAGCTCATTGAAAACACAATCCGAAAATATTAACGTTTTACAGCTCTGTTAAGTACACACATGTCCTGTTTCCACCATGCCCTGGCGAGGGTCTGTGATGGTCGGGCCCCAGGCCGTGCCAGCCCGGCTCAGCTCATCTCAGCCCGGCTCAGCTCAGCCCGGCTCAGCCCGGCACTCGCTCTGGCTCAGCCCGGCTCAGCTCAGCTCGGCTCAGCTCAGCTCAGCTCAGCCCGGCTCAGCTCAGCTCGGCTCGGCTCAGCTCATCTCAGCCCAGCTCAGCTCAGCCCGGCTCAGCTCAGCTCAGCTCAGCCCGGCTCAGCCCAGCTCAGCTCAGCCCGGCTCAGCTCGCCTCAGCCCGCTCAGCTCAGCCCGCTCAGCTCGGCTCTCAGCTCAGCTCAGCTCAGCCCGGCTCAGCCCAGCTCGGCTCAGCTCAGCCCGGCTCAGCTCGGCTCAGCTCAGCTCAGCTCAGCCCGGCTCAGCACTCGCTCCCAGGCTCAGCTCAGCTCGGCTCGGCCTGGCACTCGCTCCGGCTCAGCTCAGCTGGCTCGGCCCAGCATCGCATCCGCTCCGGCTCAGCCCGGCTCAGCCCAGCTCTCCGGCTCAGCCCACTCGGCTCAGCTGAAGCCAGCCCAGCCCAGCCCGCTGCCACCCGCAGCGACACACTAACTCCGGCGGACTCCATGCGGTTGGCCAGCGACACGTCGTGGGACCACACGTCGTACTGCCACTTGCGCAGGCCGATCACCCCGCACAGCACGTTCCCCGAGTGGATCCCGACCCTCATGTTGATGTCCACGCCCGTGGCTTCTCTCACCTGCCTGGGGAGGCACCAGGGGATTAGACACTTGGCATTTTCTTTCCTCTTCTCTTAAGGTTTAGTCTCATCATACACGGTGCAAAGATGAGACGGTCTTATGATCAGAACTAGCAACTACAGCTAATAAATACACTTTGAATGTTGACAAGAAAACTAATTACATAATTCAATATCTGCACAGTGTCTCTATTTGAAACAGCCTTCTGTGTAATACTTACTTTATTGCTTCACACATGTCGAGCCCCATTTTAACACAGTTCCTGGCATGAACTGGTAAGGACACAGGCAGACCTGAGACACAGTAGTAACAGTCTCCCAGGATTTTTATTCTCATGCATTCATTCTCCTGCAAAATTACACCAAACATTTTTAACAGGAAAAAATTAACTGCAAGTAGGCTAACAGCTCCAAAGGCTCTGGTTTGACAAAGTCAGGCTTTGTTCAATCCTTGTTGAAACAAAGCTTACTTCTTTTTCCCCACATCTGAATGCCTGAACATTGCTCACTGAGAGAGAACAAAAATGACCACTTAAAGCATTTCTGAAATAAAACCATCTTGTTAGTTTCTCACCTTTTTATTGGAACTGTGTGCAATTGAAAAAAAAACTATAAATAAAATGAAACTGTCACAGAATTTACCATCTAAATGATGACATCTACTTATCTAACTTTTAATCTTCATCTGAATTATGGGCAGTTTTCTCTCTATTTTTACATGGCAGTCTCAAAAGTAACAGTGTGAGGTGTCATAAAACCTCCCAGCACTGAGGGAAAAATTAGAAATTCAGATGCCCAGCCTGGTAGCTGAGCAGATGCAAAATGGGGTTTTTATTATTTCAAACATGACTGAAAAGGATGCTAGCACACACTACAGTTTGCTATTGCTAGTAGAAAACTCACAATACTAAATAGGAGCAAAAATTTTTTTCCTTACTGTACAACAGAGGATTCTGCTGCCAATGACTGGCAGGAGAGAGCAAAAAGCCTCTGATACTGTCTTTTGTTAACACTTTACTGAAGAATTTGAAGTGCAAAGGTTGCCGGTAAACCAGGGCTAATTCTGCAAGGCTGTGTAGTATTTTCTGACGAGCAGTGGCTTAATTTGGGCTGGCCAGTACCTCCAGCTGTTCAACCCTACCTGCTATGGGAACACAGTCCCTAAATCAACACCAAAATCAGCCCAAATGTGTGGCAGTTTCCCAAACTGAGCTGTTCCCCCTCATCAGCTAAAGCCTTTAGGGAACATCCATCATTCTCCACATCTTAATCCATCCCAGTGGTTTCTGAGCAGTGCCACAAGTGACAAGCTCAGAGGGATCAGCAGGGAAACCCAGCCCTGGATTAGAGCTGCTGCACTTCAGCATCCAGCTTGGTGTCCAGCTTAGCCATCAATTTTTATTAGGTAAATCAGAGCATGCAACATTCGTACATTATGGAAAAAATGACAGAATCCTATCTGGCAGAACAAAAATAGCACAAAAAGCAGGAACCTCTTCTCACAGCTCAACCACAGAGTTGCAAAAGACCATGACTCACTAAATCCAGACATTACAGTGCAATTTGCAGACAGCAGTGAGAAATTAAAATGCATCATTCAAAAATCTAGATTTTTTTCTATTTTTGTATCTGCAAAACAGTTACAAAATCTGACCAAATGTGTTTAACCTCAGCTTCAACTTCAGCATTAAAAGAAATTTTGCCATTTGGCAACTAAGATGAATGACACGACTTACTCTGTCTTTATACGTGCTTCACAACAATACAATTGCAATAGATATACTATAACTTTTATTTGTCAGTACTTAAACACTTAACAGCAGCCGAATTCAGATAAAATGCAAAGATTAGCCATGTCATTTAGTCAAAAATGTTACTAGTATCTTAGTCAGGGTTTAACCAGTTGTATATTTAAGAATTTATTCAATTATATCCACAAGGGTTTATTTACAGCACTTTCTCTCCTCTGCTATATTAATAATTTCAGTTTTCTAACTTTTTCTGACTAATTTTTAGGATTCCACAAACACAACATGCAAACATGTAGGTGATACAATCTCTGTAATGTGAGAAGTAAAAACCTGAGTTTGTGATTACAGCTGCAAAAAATTAACCTCAAGTGGCCCCTGGAAGTGGCAACAATTCCTCCCAGGCTAAAGGGTCAGTATTGAGGGTATGTCTTAATAGGGACCGTTATAAACTACTCCCCATTCTTAATCTTTTTTTTTTTTTTTAAGTATCCATTAGTAACAGGAAGTTTTCTTTAGCTCACTCCTGAGCTAGAGAACTCGTTGTCTGATGCCTTTGAATTTCTGAATTTAAATGTGTGTCTGAGAATTCTCCATTTGTGGAGTCAAACAAACCTTCGAGCTGAACACAGCAAAGCTCCTCGGTGGAGTTTGTACACAGAACCTCCTACAGCTCTGCTGCAATCACTTATCACCATCAGATAATTTCCTAAATAACACAGATAAACCTCCACACCCAAGAACTGGAATTACAGTAGCAACTTGCTAAATTTCTCTTTTTTGTTTTAATGTGATTTTGCCAGCTAGCTTTAAAGCAAAAACAGTCTTGCCTTCCTGACTTGAGGACTAACACCCAGCTGCCTCCTGTTGTGCAAAAAAACCCTCTTTTACCAAAGGCCTTTATCCTACAGCACAAACTGTAAATGTACCTTTGCAATCTGATCAAACTTTCCAAAGAGTTCATTCAGCATCACTACAAGTTCCTTAGGAGAGCAGTCACTGGCAAGGCGAGTGAATCCTACGATGTCTGCATAAAGAATGCTAGACAAGAGCAAAAGGAAAAAGCAGGGAAAGTGAAATATGAAGATACGTCAATTCTACAGTCACCAGAACTACTGAAATGCATTTAACAGAAAACACCTCTCTCCTCTTCTGGAAACAACTCCAGCAAAAAGGGTTCAAGTATCTCCCCTAATCTAAAAGACTGCACACCAGTTCAATACCTTACCTTCCCATAACAGGAAAGAAGCTCACTTCAGCCTTTAAAGTCTGCCTTCAGATTTTAATTTCACTGGACCATATGCGCTGATAAGAATCAGAGGTTTATATTAATACAATTATTTCTGGGGTTTCCACTTACCTAACATTTTGGTGCCTTTTTACATATAGGCTGTGGAAGTTGTTGTCATGTATTTGCCTGTTATCATTAGTTTCCTTCAGTCGCTCAATGATTGCCAGCTTCATTTCCATAGAGATATGAGCAGGCAGGATGGATAAAAGTAAATTTTCCTAAAAAGGGGGGGGGGGAGGGTGTGTAAGAATAATAATGCAAAATTATTAACACAGAAAGTTTGAAACTGCAGAATTCTACTGATTGCAAGAAAGCATTAAAAAAAAAAAAACAAAACAAAACAAAAATGCCTTTATTCAAACAGCTTTTGAGTAATGCATGTCAGGTTTTCCAGAAGACATTTTTACATTGTTGTTCTCCAAATAATTGATTCCAAAATTATGTTGCATATTTTTTCTTTTGTTCTTTGTGGCCTATGTGTGACATCCCTTTGTAACCATGAAACACATACAAAAAAAATTGTATTCAGTACTACCTTTTCTGGATAAATTACATTTTATTTTGTTCACGAAAGTCAGTGTCATATTGGCATTGTCTGATAAAGCATCTGTAAAAGCTGTGTTTTCTACCTATGAATCTATTCAGTATTAAAAATATTTGTAAATTCTCAAATGCTGGAAAAGCAGCAAAAGATACAAAAGTGTCAGCTGCACGCTGCTATAGCTAAACTGAAGCAATGCCACTGAAATGAAGGCTTTTGAATTGAACTAGAAACAGACTCCTCCAAACCCACTTCCATTGTCTGACTATTCAGGGCACCGTTTCACACTGGCTCTCACTCAAAAGCCAGTTCTTCAACGACGACCCTGGTAAGTTGCTGGGCAGAAGAGGATGACAAAAAGAGAATACTTTGAGTGAGGAAGAGCTCTCCCACTGCAGAGATGGAAGAGGAAATGTGTGGAGCAGCTACAAGCAAGAACTTTTTCAGATAACCTCAACAGCAAGATTAACACATAGTCCAACCAAGTGAAATGCTAAATGCTGTCCTCTGGAACCAAGTCCTCGTCCCCTTTTCCTGAACACCCAGTGCAGCCATGTGCAGGCAGCAGCGAGCTGACAGGGTTATTTATCCAGTGCCTGCCCCCAGGAAGAAATACCTTGGGATCACGGAGGGAAGAGACAGTCCTTGAGCATCAAGTACTCGTCTACAGAAGGTATAGGCAGCAGTTTAGTTTGAGACTGATCCCAGAAATAGAAACACCTCCTTTACCTCAGCTACTGTTTTGGTACTAGGCAAGTCAACCCTGGGAAAGAACTTAAACTGACAGCCGAATCCCAGGGAATATAACAGGGCCACTGGGAGGCTGACACATCACGGAAGCAGTGAGGAACCCTGAACTGCAGTTCTCACATCTTTTCACAGAGAAGTGGGTGGCAGAAAGGATACTCGGAATTGCCTGACAAATTGCAACATGAACGAAAAGAAAGTTCTCCATAGCCTTAAGTACATTTACGATTCAAACAAGCAACCATTAAAAAAACAATTCCAAACCCAAAATCCTGAAGTGAGCACAGTGGCCAGGAAATGAGAGCACACTGCCTTGGTAAGGCGATCAGAGGCTTCCCTAGCGGCTGTGTGGGGAAATCCTGCCAGGGCTTTCATGCAGAATTGTCATCTCATCTCACAAGATTAGCATCAGAGAACAGATCGCACTAGCAGCGTGGCATTTTCTTCTTTCCAGTTTGATCAGATCAGTCGCTTTTCAGCCCCTGCTTTTTATCCAATAACTGGTGGGCAGAGAACACAGTACACATCGGCCTTGTAGAGCTCTCCTTAACCCTATTTATTTATACCAGGAACAGTGCTACACTTTCAGCTTTGGTATCTCTCTACAATCCTTCCTCAGTAAGAAATTCATGTTCCTTGATTTTCTTTGAATACCACTGGAGTTTATGAAAACAAATATTTTAATCTATTATATTATTTTTTTCTCGTCCTTCACGTCCAATTTTCTCCTTCTAGCAAAGGAAAAATAGTTTGTGAGACAATAAAATATAAGAACAAACAATACTTTAGAATTCAATGCAAAAAAAAAAAAGGTGACCAAGGGAAGCATAAAACTAACTGCTAAAATTACCTTACAAGTAACTTCAGGGCATTAAGGGTATGTCCTCTTAAGTTACCTTAGGCCAGTCCCAGGACCAGTTTATTCTAGGAAGAAAGGAACTGAAATGACTGGCAGTTACATTCCTCTTACAAATACCGTGATTTTCATGTAGACAAGCCCCAGAAAACAGCTTCCTCCCTTGAACTTCCTTCTTTTGTTACAAATGGCACAACTTTTATTTTTGACACTAGGTGGGTATCTCAAAGATTGGACCAAGCCTTTCAACACAGATTAGTCACCAACCTTATGAATTTATACAGACTTTGGAAATAAAACCAAGCAATTCATAACACGAAATAGCTCACTCACTTGTTGCCTCTTTTCAATCTTCAGTTTCATTCGGACCTGAATGCACTTTAAGGTGTATCTGTACAAATCCCACGAAGCAACCTGCATTTGGCGTTTGTGAAATGCACCCATGAAGTTGCCACAAAGGAAAATGACAGCATTGGCAAGGAGCTGTACAAGAAGGAAAATATTTACCTACTGCAGGGCAGTCATTGATACTTCACTAACACACTTATAAGTCTCCCATAAAAAATCAATTCCAGACCACGTCTCATTTCCTCTTACTCCATTCCACAACAAATCACTGTTGCTATTACCCAGGATGGACCTAGCAGACATACTCTAACTTTCACAGTCATAGGCAGAATAATGAAACAGAAAAAACTATGATATCATTTAACATTTATTTGCAGGCACCAGTGTTTGGTTTGTGGAAAACCAGCGCACAAACTCCTGCATCAGCAGGCTGGTGGAGGCCACGCCTGGCCGGCAGGAGCTGGGGAGCTCCTGTGCACACACCCTGTTAATGAGTGCTGGGAGCCTGAAGGCAGCAGGCAGCACGGCCAGGCCCTGCTGACACCCCAGGGCAGCAGGGGCCCTTTTGATCCACCCTGTGGGCAGCGCCTGGTGAAGGCAGGCAGACCCATCTGGAAGAGCACAGCCTGGGAAGAGGGACTGTGACTAAGCTAGGCATATTTTTACCACTTAGCTTAAAAATTAATATAACGACCCTGTTTTTTCCACTTAGGTCAGAAAAACAAAACACACTATAGATTTAAAAATTTCCGATTTTACAAAAAGCCCAAGGGTTTTTGGGCCCAAGCTCCAAATCCAAACTCAAAACATCAATGTGGAAGTCTGGAATTTTTCTAAATAGTTACGCCAAAAGCAAAGAGTAACTTGACTAGGATATTTCATTATGTAACTAAGTTATTTCCTTACCTGAAATGGAATGGATTCCTTATTTTCTTGAGAAGTCACACTCACCACAGTTAGAACAACAATATGGGAGAGAGCAGAAACAACACTAATTATGACAGCACCTCTCATCCCAAAGGGTAGCATGGTATAAACTGTGAAGATTATGAACAGAAAGAATGGCACCTTTGGAAAGAAAAAGAAAAAATAAAAAAGAATCAAACATACATGTTATTAGGTGAATCCTAAAAATCACTGCCAAAACAGAAGCAAAGTAGTAGGATTCTTGCTCAATTTCAGGCTGAACAATTAGATATTGATGATCCCAAACACAGTTAAAACTGTAAGGACAGTGGTAGTTCTAAGAGTTTTGAGGGATTAACAGCTATAGGTTCATAGACAAGATGGGTTAACATGACCTATAATTTTTTCACTTGTCCTTGCCCTTTATGCTGAACTTATCCCTTACAGCTGGAGATGTACTTTGTAGATGCACTTTGTAGTCACACATCAGGAACAGTGTGTTGCAAGGGTAGCAATCCTGAATAGATTCAGATTTTTCACCTTCTGGAAGATATTTTTCTAATTTTAGTATCACTTAGTCACATGTGTATGTTTGCTTTGTGTTTGATAAAAATCAAAAATCCAACCAATACTTCCTGGTCCTCCCACAAGAGAATAACCTTTATTACCACTAACCATGTATTTAGCTGCACAGATTTTACAAAATGCAGAGCTAAATTACTCCAGAGCAGTGGGAAGGTTTATAAAACTTAAATCCATATTTATAGACTTGTTACAATTGTTAGCTTATACATATGGAAACTAATAACCCTGATCAGAGGAATATATTGGAGGATTCCTGGCTCAGCTCCATCTCATCCCAGCAACTAAACTTGTGCCATTCCAGACAAGAGCTCCCTTTGAGGAAGTCCCAAGGTCCAGTATGCCCTTAAATATTTTCCCAGAATAGACAGTATGACTGGGACAACAAGAATCAGACAAACAGGCAAATAAAAGTTTTTATTCAAGGAAAATATATTTCTGTGTATATCTTATTATTTTAACTGGAGTAAAAACATTTTTTTCTGCCATATTTGCAACACCCATCACACAATGTTCTGAATGTTGTGTGATAAGCACAAGCAAAGGATTGACAAGAAAAGGCCAGACCTGCATTTAAACAGTAGCTTTAATTAGTGATAAATTCATAACTTGAGGTGAAAGTCTGAAATAAATCTATTCACTTTCAGAGTAAGGCATCCTTATATTTTAGACTTAAAATCAATATGAATGAGTTTTTACCACATGACAACACCACATTAGCTTGCAGCACTGAAAGCGGCAAAACCAAATCTTGCTTTGTTACATATTTGCATTTATAATTAAGCACAATACATTTGGGGGGCTTCCTAAGGTAACAGGCACTTTCTTTAGTCAAAAAATACTGAACAGCAACTTTAAATGTACAGTGCTGGATGCAGGCCATGATGCAAATCTGATTTGGGTTGTTTAGCTGACAATTTATATCTTTATTCAAACAAAAGAAGAGAGGGGGCAGAGTTGTAAAACAAGATAAAAAGTCATTTTTATTTAATTAAAACTCTTCTGCTTGTATTATGAGATCTTAGGAGGAGTTTCCTACAAATTATGATATTTTTGGCTTCATGAAATCGCCCATCTTCTGATCAGAGATAGCAAGCAATGAAGTTTAGCCACACCCAGCAATGCCAGGATGTGTCATTAATCCTTATTGTTCACTTCACCTCTCCCACTGACTTAAAAACCTGCTCTCTAGGGCACACCCAGCTCTGGAGTCCTTTATACATTTCTTGAACACCTCTTTGACCCAAATAAATTAACAAAGAAAGTATTATTACAAAAAAATCACTTGGAGACGAATTTATAGTAAAAATCCTAAATAAAAATCCAATTCAATTACAACTTAAAGATGAAATTCCCTCACAAGTTAATGCAATTATCCGATTTTTTCACTGAAATCTGTTGTTACTGTGATGCAGAGAGGGAACACAACAATATACATGTTGTGTTACACAAAGTAGTTTTGTTAAATTGTGCTAGAAGTTTTGTATTTTCCACACAAATGTGCCCCTTTACCTGACACCACCCTTCCCACCTGTCCTGGGGTCTGCTCCTATTGGTCAGCAGCCCCTCCTTTCCCCCTCCCCTTTCCCAAGGGGGTACAAAACCACCTGGACACGTGCCCAGGCTCTCTTTCCTAACAGGTTTTTCATGGATTAGGTTCTGAAATAAAGCGACAGGACTGTACCTGGAGAGAAGGAGCGCCTTTTAGTCTTTTATCTTTGTCCTCGCCACATTGTTTCCCCTCTGAGGGACTAGAGCTAGCCTGGCTGGGACCCTTAGAGGGGAATGAACTGTGGCATATACACACAACAGGTGTTCAGGCAGAGAAGAAGAAAAGAACTCTCTATTGTTGACTTCGTATCTCTAAGTTTCCGGACAGTGACCAGAGATTGGACAGAGAAGTTACCACTTCTCCATCTCCACTGGTCACTTGGGAAGTCCATCAGGTGATATTTTTTCACAAAGGAATGCACACATAATCTTTGTTTATCTTACAATTTATGAAAACTGACTCTATTATACTAAAACAATCAGAAGGCTTATTTTCAAAAACAACATGTTTTTACTATAATATAGAATACCAACTAAAATTTACTGCAGTAAATCAGCAAAGCTAATTTTTAAAAGTTAACCAAAATCTCAGAAGTTATTGCACAGTTATAACATTCTGAAAGACCAAAGCACACAAACACATCCACGGCTGACCACCAGTTCTGTGTTAAGTACCTGAAGAAACACAACACACATACCTGTTCCCACAGCTGATAATCACTTCCCTTTTCAAAGAGGGATACATATCCCACAGTGAGGAAGCAGATCCAGACCATCACTCCAAAGCAGGTGAGCCACCTGCGGAAGAGGGACTCCATGCACAGCAGCAGGTACATGGCTGCGAACACGGCCAGGGCAGCGCACACCGCGATGATGAAGGCCAGGTGGGAACGAGCTTCCTGCCGAGCAAAGCAAAGGCTTACAGCCCCCCAGACATCCCCCTCAGACAATGAAAAATGCAGCTGTACTGCCCTGGAAACAGCTCGGATGCCTTTGGAGTAAGTTAACCTGAGTTTTTAAGTAGACTAGCTGTGGCAGCACAAACACTTTCTGATATTCACACATACAGAGATAATATAATAAATACTATTATAGATACTCATTCTAACGCAGTTCTACCATTACTATTTTCCAAACTAGCTTAAAAGGCAAACCCCAAGCCACTAAGTTCTAACTATACTGTACCTATAATGCAGATGTACCCAAAGAAATGCATTTAGAGTTTAAATTTTTCTAAAGAGGAGCGTAACAGTGCTCTAATTTTTACAGAAGAAAAAATTGTTAAAAATAGTGCTGCTACTTTTTTCCATCTCTAAGAAATAAAAGGGATACAAAAGCAATCGATAAGATTTGATTTGCTGCTAAAGAGAGACTTGAAGACCCTTTGTCATGAAGCATAGTGTTTGGAAAGCAGTGTTAGAAGGCAATGAAGGATTATAACAGCTACTTTACTACCTTAATACAACATTATTTTACAACATATCAAATCAACTCCTCTTCTTACCAGCTGTCAGCTGGGCTTGTACAGAACCAAATTTCTATACAGAAAATCAACTTACACTACATAACAAAAAAGTCTTTAAGCTGAATCTTTTCTATGCCTATAGGACCACCATTCTTTGCTAACTAAATATTGATTCCACCAATCACCCATTGTACTGGAGAGTTCCTGTTGTGTTTTTATTAAAGAAAAAAAAAAGGAAATTATCATCTACAAATCTTTTAAGAAAAAAATCACCTCAGGAATAACCTGATGAAAAACCAACAAGTCACCATAATATTTTCAATTTCTTAGATTATTCTTAAAAAAATGAGAAATGCGGAACATTTTATCTTATGTTCTTGTTCCTTCCTCAGCCCTTTTAATACTTGCTATCATAGCTACCATTCAATACAGATTAGGATTTGTTCCTAACACACAGAAAGGAAAAACAATCCTTATAGTAACTGTGCATGTGCCTGACAACCATCTCCTCTCTTCCCATCCTTTCAAAAATAAACACATTATTACATGCACAGTTACTTGATATCTTTCAGCACCACAACTTTGGTATCACGTGCATCAAAATATTATATAGCCAAAAATGTTTAGTGTGCTGTCAGAGCGACTCCTTATCTCTGAAAACACTGAACACACACAGAAGTTTACTCACAGCAGTAACAAAAAAGATGATAATCAGAGTGGTCCAGAAGAGGATGGCAATGAAGAGCAGCAGCAGCAGGAGGGGATGCTGCTGGCTGGTGTAGCGGTACTTCTCGTACAGCGGGTCTGAGATCCTGCCGTCATCGCTCTCGTTGAAGAAGTATTTCCCTTTAGCTGGCATCTTCTCCCAGGCTGCCTGCTATTTCTCTCAGTGCACACAATGACACAGCTGAAGCCACTGCTTCAAAGAGTTTTGTCGTTCTGCTGCTGCCTCTGTGATCTTTAGGCACACTGAGTAACCCACGCTCACTGATTTTACTTCTCATGAGCATTAACTTCAGATTCCCAATGCAAAAACAGGAATTAACCTCCCCAAAACCACGAGCAATTCATCATCAGCTCTCTAAGCATGAAGCTCCAGATCAGGCATTTTTGGCATGAGATTCTTTTAATTATTACTTTGCAAGTCTCTTACTCCTTTCCATAAGCTTGAATCTCACTTCCTGGGATGAATCCTGCAGAGGGATAGGAGTAGTAAATTCATAATTAATCATACACTACATTCCCCAAGGGGGAGGGAATAAAAACAGTTGATTCCTTAAACTTTCCTTGAACTTTCTACCTGCATGCTCTGGCCAGAAGCTGCATGCTGCTGGTGGGTGGGAGCCCCAGAGCCTCCTGTGTGGGCTGCGCTTGCCAAGGCTGCTCTGCTCACCTGGCTCTGGCCACACCAACATTTTTACATACAGATGTACTACAGGTTTTTTTTCCTTCTGAGCAAATGACACAGTTCCTGTGAGCGTGTTGTGTAACTGAATGCTCACAGCTCTTTGAAGTTGTGTGCACCTCTGTGTGTGTGTATATATAATCTTTAATCACAATACACTCGGCACGCTTTCTCAAAACAAGTATCTTAAAAATTAAGAAATCCTCTTTTATTCATTTCACATTTTAATTAAGACATAGAAAAATGAGAAAATAATACAGCTGTCCAAGACAAAATTCATTAAACTTTTTAAAAAGATACTTAACATCTAGTTCTGTATATTTCATTCCACTCTAAGTAATTCTGTTTCCAAGGCAATACATGTGTTCTGCTAACAATGAACATTAGGGAATAAACTGTATTGTTAATTTCTAATGACCAGTGTTTTTCAAACAGGTTCATGAATATAGTTCATTCAAAGCCAAGAGCCAAAGAAAAGAAGCACAGGGATGTGATGGAGGGAAGCATGAAAAACAGGATTTCGTAAGTCTTATTAAAACTTGATAACAGGACCACAGCTTCTTTGCCACTTGACTGCTGTCACCATGGTGCCCAAGGCCACTGCTCCAGGGAGAAAGAACCCACTAAAATTCACTTCTTTTTTTTTTTTTTTTTTCCCCTCAGAAAAGCCAAATCCCAGCCAGTTACTTTCAAAAACCAAACGTTTAACTGCACACACACATTCAGATGGCTTTCACACTAAAAGCAGGAAAAGGTTTCAGAAACCATATTGAGCAATTCTGCCTCTGGTAAATAGAACCAAACACTGACATACTATCCAATTATTAATGAGCAAGCAGGCAAAACCAGATATATCATCAGCAAGACTGCACCAAAAAAAAAAAAAAGTGTACTTTTGCAAAATGAGAAATTAGAATTTCTTTCCCAGAGTATAACATAAACTTGGATTAACCACAAAAAAAGACGCTATTGCATGACTCTTATTCAGCAATACCCAGAATAAACTGACATATATATAAACATATTATTATATATAAGCAAATAAAATTTAATCTTTCCTATTTATAGTTAATAGTATATCTAATGTCTCACCTGTACTGGTTATTAATAAGCTTTTCATCATAATTAGTCTTCCCATTTTTCACTTTAAAAAATTATTTTGGTACTCATACCGTTTGCATGTGCATAATAATGCTCTTGAAAACAAGTGTGAATCTGAGAAGTCACTGACACTTTAAGGAGACATGAAGAAGAAATTGAAACATTTGTATCACATTTTACTGCATTTTCCAAGTCAAAGGAAACTGCCCAATTACTTCACTTGGGCCTAAACCAGTTTTTCCCTGAAGAAGAAACTCTCAGAAGCTGCGCACAGGGGCAAGTATTTCAATCTGAATTTGTCTTTCAGTAACAAAGACAACACACTTCAGACAGTGGGGGGGTGTTGTCTTTGTTACTGAAAGACAAATTCAGAGGGTTTGGCCTCTGATGCACCAGAGAGGCAGACAGCTCATGAAACAGTCTGAGGAATTCCTTTACCATGGGGCTGGGGCTGCAGGAACTCACTCTCTCTGATGTGAACCACTGTGTGAAAGAGATGACAGGCTTGCTGTCCCAGCTCCTTCTAAAAGTGCATTTCAGAGCAAAATCAATGAAGATCTTTAATATACTTGCAGAAATACGATTCTGATGGTAATTTTTATGCTATAGAGGTATTTTGAAAGGGAACTTTATTTTTCCAGTTAGCAGAATCCATTTTCAAAAAATAACTATTAATTGATAAGCAGCAATACATTCACAACTATGTGGAACAAATTATCCTGTCTTGGGCTTTTTAATATTAAAATCCAGGAAAAATTACTTCACAGGTTGCTTTCTGTAACTTCTCCTGACTATGTCAATGAGAAAACAGTACCAGGAACAATGTCTATTCTACAGGATTGTACTGTGTGGCTGTGGTTCAGTTATTTGATGCTCAAAAAATGAAAAATGGGTGCAGTGTCAGCTTGGAACTATCTCTGAATATTATTGAAGAGTTTTACAGGACTTCAAATTGAAGAGACATATCTTTTCAATATTCTGACCCATTTTAATAAAAAAGAGATTGCTATCTCATTGATTTGTTTCTTCCTGGCTGATCTTCATAGATATGTACTGCAAGTAATTATGAATGACCCTTGGGTCACAAAATTCTCTTCAAAAACTACTAGAAACAAAGAAACTCCCCAACAGTACTTTACTGATTTACCAAGAATCCATAATGTGCAGCATAAATGCTACTTCAAGTTGAATAATTCAACTCCAAATTTGTTTCAATTTGCATTCCATGTCCCAGTGTCACTACCCCCTCCCTTTTTAAAAGTCCCCACTTTTTGTGTCTTTCCTCTTTTGAACTTTTTCCAACAACCTTCTGGAAATGCAGGAGGTAGATTTGAGAGAGGAAAAGATTTTGTCATGGATGGTATCACCTACTGGAAAAAGGATCAGCTTGCATGCTCCTGTTTATATGTTTAAGGGTCATGTGAGCACTGCGCACCACAGCACCACTTTTACTCTTTTTGGTCATTGTTTCTTGAGGATTTGTTGTTATGACACACCAAGAGAGGTGTAATCCTGAAACAGCAACAGGCCACAAAAACCGAAGAACACTCCCAGAAGCACCAGTGACAAACACTGAGCCAAAGGGGACTGGATCTGGGCTGTTGCCATAAAGCCATGGAGCTCTGATCAGCAGCTTATCAAGAACAAGCCTCATTTCTTCAGAAGCCTTCATTGTGTTTGGATGAAAAAGAGAAGGAATTGTCACCCAGGTCAGGATATATAAGAAACAACCCTGGCCGTGTGGGTTAGAAACTGCACTGAGAACCTATGGGAACAGCCACCAAACACACTAATATGATTTAGTCAAATCTGTGTGACCTTCATAGCCATTTGCAAGCAAATTAACACGAAGAATTTTTGCCCAGTGAACATGTAAGAACACTGGACACGTGAGAGGTATTAAAAAAACTGGTCAACAGAATAGCTTCCAGAATATGAATCAAAACACCTATTACCTTCCGAATCTACTCTGTTTCAAGCCAGTGAGATAAAGGATGTGCTCAGATTCAGCACCAGAACCTCTTCTAGGTAAGTACTGGGCAAGACCTGACTAAAGCACAGCCACCTTGCACTTGCAAGCAAAAAAGACAACATTTCTGTCTCCCACAAATCTGGGTATTGCTCTATGCTTTCCTTCCCATAGATGGGAATTTTCAAGCACTGCTAAACTTTCCAGTCTCCTACTGACACATCAACAGAATTTTGTCACAAAAAATATGAAAGCAAGTATTTCATTAGTCTACCTGGCTTGGACTGAAGCTCTTTTGTTCTCCCAGGCTTGTTAAAACTGTCCACCACGTTTTCTGTCAATCCACCACATTTTCTTAAGACCTGGCCTGGACTCAACAGCTGCAGAATAGCTATGGCCTGTACAGAGCCTGCAGAGCCCAGGTGTTTTAAAGAAACACACACCAGCCCAAGGATGTTGATACATGGGGTAATTTCAGCCCGTTCCTCCCCAGAAATTGTCTCCATGAAGCAGTGCGAGGGCAGATGGAGGAGGGAAAAAAGAGCATCCAAGACATGGAGCACAAAGTCACATCCCAGGGAGCTCTCTGGAGTTCTGACACAAAGAGCAGCCTCCCCTCAGCAATGCATGGTGGAGCCACAGAAAGAATGATGTGCTATCTGATACAGAAGTCAGACTGGTAACAACAAAGCAGCTCTTGGGATGGCCTCCTTTACTCTCTGCATCTGCAGAGCATGAGTGGTTTCCACGTGCTAGCTCAGTCACAGGCAGGGGAGTGGGCCTGGAAAACCTGCACCCTGCTGCCCACCCTCTCACTCACACACCAGGATGGACAGCCAGCCAGTGATCACAGCCCATTCCCCCTCTCTTGGGAGAATTATTCACAGCAGCTCCGGACCAAGTTAAAGCCTTTCCAAACAGACTCCAAGTATGCTGAGGTTCTGTGTTTAATTTCAAAGCTCCTGATATATTCACAAACAAATACAGTCACAGTAAGCACCTGGATAATTCATAAAGTATTTTTTCTCTTAGCTGTTCATTTGCCAAGAACTCAAGACTTGATCACCCAGAGCTGCCTGGTTACCAAAGAGCAGTGTCTGAAATATTAAACAAATCCTTATAGCAAGAACCAAATTAATCGATATAAATTGCCTTATTCCTCTCAATAACTTCTGTATAAGAACAAGCAGAACCACTTTTTTTCATCTTTAACTACTACAGCACTAGACAGACAGTACAGTTTTGATTTCCATTCCATCTTTTATTTCACACAAATAACAACAGTGTTTCTGAAATTACTTTAGCAATTTCCATGACAAGAATGATTGCTGACTGTAATTATCCATGAGCAGATATTAAAAGGGAATCAGGAATCTATAAACATACAACAGAATAATTGAAGGAGATTAGTGAATGAATTATGAATCTCAAGCAAAAATAATCTCCAGTCTAGTGGACTCCACAACTAATTCAGTCTAGGAAATGAACTTTAGCAATCCAAACATACACCACAGGAAATACCATTCGTGTTAAAGACAACACTTCTTCCTTTTAGACTTTGCTTTCAATTGCTAGCCTGCAGCCACCTTAGCTTTTCTGCTCATAGAAAAGTATTGAGTGGAGGACAGGTATGTTTTTAATAATCTGTCTGCAAGCAGTGAGTTTCTTTACAAAGGTGGACCTTTTTCATATATATTTTGAAGTTTTTCATGTGAAATTTCACCTTCCTTAATTACATTTAATTGTTGAAGGGCTCCTTCTGCAATACAGAAGGAAAAAAAAATCTTACTTGTATTCACCTTCTATTTTCTCACAATAAGTGAGCATACCCACTTCAACACATCAGCACTCAGAACTATATTAACATTAAAAAGCCAAATCAATACAAAAAGTAGTCTGTCATTCAGAAAAAAATACCCCTTGAGGTGTCAGAGCAATCAGTGACACTACATCACTTAGGGTTTGCCCTTGAACACTGAAAGCCACGGCAATGATAGTGCTAAATGTACTGCAAAGAACGCATTGAAACCAAACTTTTTAATTCACGTTCTTATTTCAGTAGCTTGCTTCTTCTCATAATGTTTGATCGACAATACTTTTTAAAGTAGGAGTAAGTAACGAGTTATTTAATTTGGAAACAGTTTTTCAGTCTCTTGTCCAAGTGGAAGATGTGAAATAAGAGGCTGTGGTTTCATCAGCACCAACAGCCAGCTCTGGCCAGCCAAAGGGGAAGGTCTCACCCACCCAGAGCCCCTCGTGCAGCAGGTACCTGCAGCAGGCTCCTGCTGGGCTCTCTGCAGAGTCCCTTCACCAAACACAGCACAGAGAGCCACTTTTGGCAGGACACTTCCCTGCCAGCACGGGGAGGGCAGCAGGTACCAGGGGTACAGATGAGCTCTGGAGCTGGCCCGGGCTTGGAAAGGAGAAGCAAACCACAAGTAGGAAAGCAAGCACAGCAGAGAGCTCTTAAACTGACTCATCACTTCTCACAGGTCCACAGCCTGAGGAAAAGAATAGCAAGAATACCACTGCTAAAACTGGGGGCTGGGCGTTTGTTGCTCATTTTAAAATATTATTATTATTATTACAGGATGTGCTTTGAAGAATGAGATTACAGTCACAGAAAGAAATCTCTGTGTTACTGATCCAGTAGGAGAGAAAATGGTGACAGAATATGGTGCAGAAAACCAATTGGTAATTTAAGACAAGCTCACAAAGTCAGTAAAAAAGCAAAAAGAGTCCATATAACTAGACTGCTGCAACTGAAATTCATGGGAGAGTTTACTACTGTTCTAAGGTACTTTTTATTGTGAAAACACGTAATGGTTCAACCAACAAATCTATTAAGCCTTATAATTAAGTGCTGGGCCTGGCTCAGCAGGGCGGGTGAGGAAGCAGTCCTTTCATCATACTGGTTTTCATAAGCAGCAAACTCCAGGGTGTAAGGAGATACATCACACCAGAAAGGAACTGAGCAGTGCTTTGCATCTTTCAAAACCAAGGTGTGTGATTATTTCTTGACTTCCCGACCCCCTGTCACATCTTACAGATAGATTTTCTGACTTTAGCTGATTTAAAATTGAACTTACCACTGCAAAAGTCAATACTCCCCTTAGACTTTCAGTTTTCAGACCTATTTAAAATTCATGTCTTTGAACACAGTGTCCTCAGAAGCCAGGATAGCTTTTCACTGTGTAATTTCAGTTTAGTTATATCAAAAGCAGAGTGCTTGTGCTTTTTGAAAGTATTAAAACCTGAAATATTGAGCTATATAAACTGCAGAAAACACAGAACATTAAACTTCAATACCATGGGGAAAAATATTTTCGCTAGGACAGGAATAGGGACAGAGTCTCTCCGAGTCTAAGTCCCAGTAATTTCTACGAGAATATCTCTGATTTTCACAGAAAATAAAACTCCTGACATTTTCAGAGCACCTATTTTATAAGGGAAAAAAAAAAAAAAAGCATCACACCAAGTAATACTGAGTCTTTACTGAAATCAGCAATAAAACTAAAACTCAAGAAAGTGTGTTTGAACAGTTGGTTTTTGGGGGTTTTTTTCAGGCATTATCTCATTTAGGTTACAGAATTACAGCACATAGCAAACAAAGTTCAGGCTAACAAGTTTTCTAAGTTCAATATAATTAATTACACCTAGAATAATTCTCTGTCACCTGTATTGCAATATTTCAAATACACCTCGGATTATCTTTTTCAAGAAGCACAGATGTGGCAGAGTCAGAGTGCAACTGGACTCTTCTATGACTAAATACAACAGATGAGCAAAAAGTAAAAAATTGCAAAAAATTAAAAAATCACTGTGAACAAGAGTATAATGGGCATCACATATTGCTGTCATTTTTTTTCCTGTCTCACGTAGTTATTTAAGGGGAATGTACAGTTCAACACAGAAATGAGTCTTGCCCACCTCTAGGGTAAATAGTGTATTTGCACAGAGCAGGTGCAATCACAATATGGCATGGGACAAGGCAGGAAAAAGATAACACCTGCCCTGAGTAAGATAAGAAATCACTTCCCAATTCAGTCGAGTCCATCTAAACCCAGTAAAACAGAGAAGGAGGCTCCTCTCTCTACTACTTACAACATTCCCAACCCTCTGAAGTGAATAGAAATACAAACTGGCATCTGAAATTCAAACAATGCATTGATATCAACAAAAACTTTGGTTTCCTTGATTTCTTTTGTCCCAGTCACTAATTTTTACAGAGCCAAGTATTTTTTTAAATGACTTTGTCAAATATGGTCTGCTTACTCAATTCTTCTCTAAGCAATCTCACTTCAGAAGTAAAACTCGGCCCAAGGCTGAGAGATGGACACAGAAAGAATGTGACTGTGCATCAGCACCTGGAGCAGTGCACTGCAGGGTGGTACTGCAGCACAAATATTTTTGATAATGTATAAAATGCCCTTTACGAAAGCAAAGTCTCCATACTATCTAAGGGAGAAGGTAAGGAGACTCTTTAAATCCAACTCCCCTTTATTTAATGACTAGTAGTTCAAGACCAAGTCCTATCAAATACCTGCTTTAAAAATCTTATTTCTGTATGCTATTCATTACAGGAGACTTTTTATGTTCCCAAACTAACCATGCAATTTGGTACACCACCACATCCGCACTTCACAGCCAAAAAAACTAAAACTAACACTTGCAATAAGGAAGTTCCCTCCCTTGGAGGTTAAATATTAAAAACACCATGAAAGAGACAGACATTTCTGATGGAAGCATTGTTTCTAGAGTCATACCCTACCTCAGGATGCAAAGCTGTCAAACACCCACAATTCTTTTAAAACTTTTCCTAAATGTAATACCAGGTTTCAGAAAGGTCCTTTGTGGAGTCATTCTGAAATAAAACAATGATAAAGGACTAAAAACCTCAGAAATCCTCTATTTTCAGTCTCACTTGATAGCAACATGCTAAATATTTTTAGGAGTTGTATAAATATTCTTCATTGACCCAGACAAAGGGCCACAGGAGCCAAACATTCACAAGGGCCTAGTAAGCTGCTTTGGATCACAAAGAGGGAACCATGCAGAAGAAGCAAGAGCTTTGCAGTGACAACCAACATGCCTCATGGAATTTTGCTTCCACACTAAGTTTTGATTGTCTACTAAGACACTAAAATGTCTGGACACAGGTCTAATCACTATCACTCTTCTTGTTTCATCTTATCTTTCATCCTGCCATTTCCAAAGCTTTGTTTGACAGCCAGCCCTGTCAAACTGCTCCCAGTGCCAACAGGCCACTGGAACCTTGCACCATGCAAAGCACTGACTCACCAGGCAAAACATGGATATCTCATCTGGCACAGCTGAACAAAGCAGTCACTTCTAAATTAAATTCTCCAGAAGCAGCTCTATCCTTTGGATTTGCTGATACTAAAGCATGTTAATGAGTATTAAAGCAGAACTAGTTAATTCCAAACCTGAAATCATACAACAGACACAGCAAGTCTTCAGGATGTGGCAGAAGTCACTTCTCAAAACAGCTCACAGTCACTGCCTCACAGCTACATGAGGTTTTCAGAACCTTCCCAACAGAGGCATCAGTAACACCCAGTGAAGGCTGCACTGCTCAGCCCCCAGGGCTGGCTGTTCACCCACCACAGCAGCACTGAGACAGCGCTTTACCAGACTGCAGCGCTGAGCTGTGCACAGCAGACTACTCCAGGCTTTTATTGGCTGCCACCGCTGGTAACAAATGCATGCTTGTTCTGTGCTTACCATTACAGGCCTCAGGATTCATTGGCAAAAGCTGTATTTCTCCACTCCACCATGGTCTGTGTGTTCAGTCATTTTGAAATTCCTGCAGGAGAGTGAGTGCCGCCCACTCAGGTTAAATCCTTGACACTAAATCATTTGATGTATCACACATGGGAACCTGCAACCAACAAGACAGGGAATCTTCACTCCAAGGATCCCTGTAGGCATTAACAATGCTTTATTTCTTTCCCTCACAGTTCAAGGAAGAAAAATCTACTCAATCTCCATCACACATTTTAAGAACCTTTACTCAGACAATCAGTAGGAGAAGAAGTATTTAACTGTACTGTGGCATGCTACAGCATGAATATAACCTGACTGAAACAACCATAGATGGACACGTCTGAGAAGAAGGCTCAAGAACGGATGAGAGGCATCATCTCGATGCCAACTGACCCCAATGCTTCTCAGGCAAGGCCTGCATGACAGCAAAGGGCACTCTGCTAAAAACAGGATAACAATGTTTTACTAACTTTCATAGCACTAGAGATAATGAAAGCCCCACTTTTTCAGGTAGTTTTGTTACACATAAGACCAAATATCAGCAATTTAAAAAAACCCAAACACTCCAAGAAGGGTAACTTAAATTAAAAAATACATAATTCTAAACAAAATACTGCAGATCAGTAAATATGACAATATGGCAGGAAAACAGCTGAGGAAAAAAACCCAAAAACACACCAACAAAACATTCCTTCCCTGGACCTTATAATTCTGGATAAAGACTTATCTACTGCTAGTGTGGAAATGACATTAAGTTTGCTTATCTTGGAGCACAAAAGGGCAGAAATGCATACTCCTAGGATGTTGTGAACAGAAAATTTTGTCTCCATTAGGTAGATGACAAGACCTGGTTAGGTATCACCCTTGAACCCAGTGCACCACGTATCTAGCAGGGGAATTTGTATCACACATAACAACTCCTGGCTTTGTCTCTCTCTTCCTGCTTCATCCTCTTCACACACATTCTGGGAACAGCTCTTCAGATCAGCTTCAGTGAGAAGATGCTAGAGAAGTTCAAGACCCCAGCATAGCACCAGGCACTGGCAGGAGCTCTGGTTCCTCACTGTTCCTTGCTGTGCATACTCATCAGAGCATAAACCAAGAAGGGGAGTAAATGGTTACACAGAAATGTTGAAACAATGACCCAAAGAGAGGCCCAGAGCAGGAAATCAGAATTAAGATGGCACTGAGGAACCCGATTCAAGTTAAACAGCTGTGCTGGGAAGAGACAGTATGAAAATCTGCTTTGCTGCTCACCCCAAAGCTCTCTCACCAGGGACCCACTTTGGAAAGTAGCAGGCAAAGGAAACTTCCAAATAATCTGGCACAAAATCAGAATGGATGCAAAGTATTCTATCATAACAAAAATTAAAGTAAGTCAATTGCAATTTTCTGTTATTTTTTTGCTAAAATATACAAACTACTTGAACCACCACTAGAAATAGGCACTCTACTCTGTCATGGCAGGTGAAATGTCCAGTTCACACCTGAGTCCTGGGACACCTGTGGCCATTTCCATTAGATTTTGGCCAGGAGGTAGTTGTACCTAGCCAAGCCCTACATGCATCAACATTCATAAAAAGTTGAGTGAAAGCTGGAAAAGATTCTTATGAAAGGTCAAAACCCTGACAAAGGCTTTTGGCAGCCTTGGAGAGAGATGAGAGGAAAAGCCACAAGATCTCTCAGAGAGTACATCTGAAAAGGCAGATATAAATCTGCTGTGTCTGTGCATGCGTAAAAGCTGATAAAAATGAGACTCTGTTAAACCTGTTACATGTTCAATTTGGAATGCCTACATAAGCTGCTGCTTTCCTTTCACTGTGTTCTGTATCCAGTATAAAGAATGAGTCTCTGATAATCACGGGAGAAGCCTCATGTTCCTTTGAAATGGACCAGTGTCACCTGGAGAGCAGCACTTGAGGAGGAAGCTGAATAGTTAAAGCACCCCAGAAATATCATAATGCCTTTTAGAAAAAAAAAAAAACTGTGACAGCTTTTAAACATCATCCCATGTTTATGAAAGTGCTTAGTTCAAGTAATTAATACTTATAACACACCCTAGAGAATTACAACGCGATTTAGACTATACTAAGCTGACAAAGTTTCACTGACTTTTATTTTTAAAAGCTATGCCTAAAAACATAATTTTGTCCAGAGACCTTGATAAACAGTCATATGCAAGATTCCTTTCAGTTACAGTGGGGTGAAGGTGCTGCTCCCTAGAAGTGTCCATGGGACAGTATATTCCTGTCCTACACAGGACATAATCAAAGATAATGCACAGGAGAAATACTTCACATCAAAATGTAAAGGGAAGAGAGTTAAAACAGAAAAAGGTTCTCTCTGTGTTTGTAACTGAAGTTCCTCAGAGGCACAGAGACCAACCAGTCTGCTGATAAGCAGCAAGTTTCCGGCAGTAAAGTGATACACAAAGCACTTGGAGCCAAATTTTGATCTGCAAGGCAGACAAGCCTCTCTGCATTCAGCACTAACCACAGGCGCCTATTTCCCTAGCAACAGCTTGTGGGGTGCTTTCATTTTGACTGAAGAACATTTAACCAGTTACATTATGAGCCCTGCACCTTGCTGCTACAGCAGCAGCTGATTTTCACACCTACCAAATTGTTATTTGTGTAGTATTGAGCTGTTGGATCAATGCTGCACCTGCAGCACAGATTTGCTTTATCGTGTTTTGGTGGTTTGGGGTTTTTTTGTTTTTTAACCCTCCAAACTTTATCGAAGCTAAAACTGGTCAAAAGTGGGGAAAAAAACTAAAACCTTACAGATTTAAAAAAAGGTAATTTAGTTACTTAGTAACACCCCTGTTATTTTCCAGTGTTTCTTTTGTTTTGAGTGTTAGAGCACAGAGAAGTACACCACAGTCATGTATGTAATAGGTACAGTCCTCAATTAATTTTAGGGAGACTTAATTCAACCAAAGGAGACAACAAATATACCAAACTAATAATGCAACATCAACTATTCACCATCAGATTAAATGGCATAATGAGATTAAAAAAAGTGACAAAAATTGAGAAATTACAATCTAGGAAGTAACCATTCAAAACTGAGAAAAAGCAATATCCTTCAATGAAAATGTAATTGAACTATACAACTCATCCATCCCAAGTTTATCTTCAGATGTTGAGGAAGGACACAATAGATTTTCATGAATACTATGACCCAACAAAATACAAACCACTAAAGGACATAAGCCATAGTCTGAAGATCCAACCTGCTGGTAGTTTCTTAAAGATAACCATAATTCGAACACTTCACATTCGGCACAGAACCCCGAGGAGAAAGCAGCAGTTACACACAAAAGTGCTTGACCAAAACCTATGCCATGAAGCACCTCAGGAGCAGATCTGGGAAGAGCAACCAAACTTAAGAGTTCACTGGTCAATTCTTCCCTGGTAGATCAGGGACCTCCTGTAGAAGCACAAATCACCCATTTAATTAGTGTCAGCTGTTCAAAATTCTGATTGCTTCTAACTCTCACTGAAGCTGTTCAGCACAGTTTAAGAGCAGGCCTGAGAGTCAGCTATTGCCAAAGCCCTAGAACATTATTTCAACAACCACATCCTGTAGTTAAAGCACAATAAATTCCACAACTATTTTTCTCCCTTGTAATCCTGTATTTCCATCTTGTGAACAAATTCTCAAAACCTTCTGAAGCCCTTAGCCCCTGTAAGAGAAGGACACCTAACGTGTTTAAAGGAAAGAACTCAAATCCATTTCTTTCATCCCTCCTATGGATTTTCTGCTGACAGACTCCAAGTGTGTGGTACACCCTTCCTTCTCTCCTAAAGGAACTGACCTAATACCAATACCCACCCACAAAAGGTGCAACAAAATAAATACTCACAAGACATTTCAGTAATACAGTAGTCCCAAGCTTATAAAACACAAATAATTTTGAACTATAACGATTCATTACAGTAAACATCTTTGTTGGCACTTATATATTTCTGAAGTATGTGAATAAAGTCCAGCAAAATGTTTAATTCCTAGAGGAGAATGTCTGTTCAGTTGTGGCAGGAAGCACAATGCTGGGCTTTAAATATCACACAAAATAATAATTAAGTTATTGTGTAATAGCATTATATTTTCAAAAATAAATATATAATTAGGTAAGAATGCATGATGTTAAGGATAGCAGAATTCTCGTGCTTCAGCTCCCACTGACAGATATGGTGGTTACAAAAACAACACAGCAATCAGTGCTGTAAATTCACTGACAGAAACGAGGGGGAATCTTTTAACACCAGCTTTTCAGCAGCAAATGGAATCAGCATCTGAGGAACGGCAGGACAGAACAGGGGATGAAATCACAGGGCTCCTTCCATTCCCTTCCCATGGCTGAAACACCACCACCGTTTCTGAGGTACAGCTGAAGCTGGCACCACTGCCATCCCTTCCTTACTGCTGAGGCACAGTTCTGTACCCGCAAACCTGACACAGCGGGGAGGCCCGGGTGTGGAACGGGAGCTGTCTGGGATGTGCTCAACTGCGAACATCAGCAGCCACTGCACGCTTATTCACAAATCACCATCCTCCCTCCACGCACAGTTTAGGCCAGTTTAATGAACAGAAACAGGAACTTTTGCTGTTCATTTTAAAGAAACAGACCCACAGATCCTGGCTCTGGCTCCACAAAAGGGGCGTCTGCAGTAGTATTTGCTCAACAAGTTTCTCCTCCTCTTGCCTCTTCCTCCCCACCACTTACTCCTATCTTGTTGCCTTACCATTCTTTCAGTATGTGCATGCCACTGTTTCTAGGACTACAGATCAACTCAAAAATAAACCATTTGTCTCTCCTAGGTTTTGTTTCTTTTTGCAAGAGACGCAAACAGGATCAGTGATGGTGTGCAGCAGCTTCGAGGGCAGCTCAGCCAGCACAGCTGAGAGCAGTTGGCTGCAGGGCAGAGGCAGAACAACGAAGTGACAGCAGGAACGTGCTCCTTAACCTAAAAATACTGCTGCAGCCATCACAGGGAGGAACTGTGCTCCCACACGTGTCCCAAGATGAGGAACAGCCCAGAGAGATGCTAGGCAAGAGCCAGGAACAGAAAAGAGATCAGCTTCTCAGGGGAAAACAGACCTCTCAATGCCTTTAGCAACAACTAAGGAGTCAGGGTGATCTGAAATTCTCTATTTTAACATGTGACAAAAGCTATTAACAGTTCACTTATGCACAGTCTGTGACCTGCAGGAAATATTCAAGACTATAAAGAACAGGGACGGACAAATATATGCAAGCAGGGAAGACTCACCCCAGTCAGACTGGCTCACCCCACCTCTGAAAACTGAATGAGGAGATCCAAGATGCTTCCCCAGAGTGAGGAGGAGAGTTGTAATTGCACCATTTTTCTAGATGAGCAGTGTCAAGGATTTGGACTCTGAGTCAGTCCCGAGCCCATCAATGCCCGGTGCAGGTCCCTGGGGCACTGTGCTATTAGAAGTGATGACTTTCACAACAGGCTGCTGAGCGGGATCCAAACACAAACACGCCTATGAAAGAAAGGAGAACTGCTACTTCATTTTTCAGGAAGAACAAGAACACACTGCCAGTACTTTGGGCAACTTCCAGCAGCCAAATTACTGTTAATGTCCAGAACACTTTCCACTTTTGTCTGGAGCTTCCAGGATGAGAAAATAAGACCGCATGTACTCTTATTTCTATCAACACTTCACAGAATGGAAAAGCCAGAAATAAATCAGACTTGCTAGAATCACCCTGTGAGCACCACATAAATGCTAGGTTTAAACACACTTCAAGCTTGCTATCTAAAAATCCAGTCATTTCACACGGAGAAAAAAAAGGTGCTCTTCCCTTCCAACTTATAACTTTTGCATGGCAAGATATATATCAAAAGGATCTGTATTCAAGAGCAGGAAACAGAGGAGGAAGAATTAAGGGACTTTACAGATAAAAAGAAATATTTGAAAAGTTTAGCTCACTCTTTTAGACAGAAGGGAGGTAAGCACACAAACTGAAAAAATATCACTCATTTGTGACCAATTTGCAGCTTCTAATATGTTTTTTTTGATTTGCACACCTTCCAGAGGCTCATCTCCCCACCAAGTATTTCTTGCATTTGATTGCCAGCCTCAAAAGACAAGTAACTTCGCAGTGAGAAAGAAAAAGCCAAACATTTACATTTGTAGAGTTTCTGATGTAACACAATCCACAAATATTTACAAATCCAAACCCTATACACTAACACTTCATTCATTTTTGTTGGTTTTAAATTAATTTCAACAAATGAAGCAGAAACCACTGAAATACAATATAATGCACAATATGACGAACTTCATATTTATATTTATCACAGAGTCAGCCCACTTCATCCAGGAACTAACATCCAAGTGTTTCAGGGTAAGGAAAATCATAAAGCATATGCAACCCTTCAGTGACCTTACCTGCGCATAGAACAGGCAAATCGACATTTTTAGGTACTCTATGTGTTACACACAGACATAAAAATGCTGTAACATTCATTTAAATCATAAAACACTGGTTTACACCCAAACTTCTACTACTTTATCGCCATGCTAAACCTAAGCATATAGACGTAGAACAAGGAGGGGAAGGAATAAAATGTAAGTGAAAATGTCTGGTAGGTATTTTTGTTTAAATACACTCCTTAAAACGACTGTTAGCAATTACCATATTCGGGCACACATACATTGGATTATATCAATAACTTCTTCACTATTTGCTAAATATACTATAAGCATATATAAGCACAAAGAAACCCCAGATGATAAAATAAGTTGAAATTAATTATAAGCAGTCAAAACTTAGGTCTCAAAACACTCTAATTGCTCCACAGCATTTTTACAAAAAGACACTGAGAGTGTTCAGTTACAAGCACAGAAAAAGGCTTTCTATGTCTTTCACACAAGCTCCCAGCTTTAGGTGGAGTTTATAAAAAGGGATATGGGGGAAACAGAAGATCTGCAAAAAATGTGCAAAAGTTCAAGTGATGTTCAAAGAAAATCAGTGGGGTAAAAGAAAAAAGTGTCCCATTGGGAAACATATTGTACACTGCCAGTTCCAGACATCAAGCACAAATTAAGAAAGCTTTAAGACAAGTTTTTATATTTAGACACTAGCTAGCGTCTAAATGGAAACCAGCATTCACTGAACTCTACACCCAAACCACTGACTTATGAAATCCTGACTTCCTAGACAGGATAACAAACAAAAGAAGTAAAATAAAGTAAAATCAAAGCTGCATATCCATCAACATACATATAAGAGAGATTTTACATGTACCTATGAATATTAGATGTCCACTTTATCAGCCTCATGGATGGAAATAAATCTCTACTGTGAACATAAAGCAAGGACTCAAATCAACCACAATAAACAAAATCTAAGGTTTTGCAGAAAAATTTATTCATGACAGCAAATATAATAAGTAATAGATCATTTTTTTCTAAGTGGTGTTAGATGTTATCAATTTCCTTTAAGGTTTCCTGCTTTGGCTGAGATGAACCTGGAGGTTAGCACAGAGCTGTTTCCCAGGGGAGGCGGATGGGCCGAGCGTGAGTGACCTGCCCAGAGCCAACAGAGCAGACACGAGTGGGGCTCCCCCTCGCAGCAGGGAGCAGCACTTGGCTCCTCCTCCGAGCCCCTGAGGGATTCTCCCAGCTTGCCCTGGTTTTCTAACCCTACAGAAAGGATCAAGAGGAGGTGAGCCTGAGGAACAGGGATGATTCAGTGAATGACGCATCGAGGAGCTCAGACTGCGCGTCAAGAAATCCCAACGAAGAAAAGGCAGATCCTCATTCTAGCAGAAGTCAAACAAAAGAACAGCAAGGAAGCTCACCAATAAAGGCAGATATCTGTGTCAGTGCTCTGATTTTGAGCAGGCAGTATGTCTAGCTCTGACCAGAAATTAGTCTCTTGCACAAACAAGCTACAGTACAAACCCGAGGTAACTGCAACCCTATGGCAGAAACAGAGCATATAATCTTCATAGATTTCTTCTACTGGGATGCTTGAAATTATTGGGAAATATATGTAAAAAACTAAAGGTCCTAAGAAAGTTTAGAAGTTTGCTGACTTCTCCATTATGACAGGAAGGAAGTTATAAGAATATTTAATGCCACTGACACAGCATTAGTGTTTTATCAGAATATTAATGTTAGCAGACTTTTAGTGGACTCTAAATCACAGAACTGTGTTTTAAACAAAGCTTTTTAGCATTTGACTGTGGAAAAAAACTTACCTTAGGCCAAAAGGTGATAAAAATTCATAAGAGAAGTGAGAAATCAGCATACAGTTTTGAAAGGCATTTCTTTTTGTAAATTTCAATTACAATTCATAACCAGGAGCTATGTTTGTCAATACTGCAAGGAAGGTGCAGTGACCCCCTCAGGTAACTATCACTTATTAAAAAAAGGCTTTTTTAAAAAGAGAAAGGGCAGGTGAAGAAAACTCACTGGTGCCTAAGTTCCATGCTGTTGCTATACAGCAACATAGAAAAGAAACAACAATTAATGAACAGTTTATAGGAATACAAGCAATCATCCCGAGCAGGTTAGAACTAGATATCATCTTGAGATCATTCTGATTCAGGTTTTACTTTCTCTGAAATGGCACACAATACGGTTTGCATGTTACAAACGGTCTGTCCTAATTACCAACGTATCCAGATTTTGAAGACTTTTTTAAAGGCTACCATGGCAAAGAAAACTGCCTACCTAGTTATGCAAACAAATTATCAGCAGGTCAATTAAAACATGGGATTAATAGCATGTAAAATTTCCCATAGTAACTGCCAAAGTACAAACTGACAGCCTCCTGTAAAGAAAAGCAGAATAATTTGTCTCACATTTGCCTTATGCTGGATAACAGTATACACAGGTAATAACTAAGGCATTTTAACTTGCCCCTGACAACACTTTGTGCAGCCACTCTCCTAGGTTATTGTCTAAAAACTAGTATGGCCATAATTACCATGTTGCTCCCGTGGTGTAAGAATATATATTTATGTTGGAAGCTATTTGTGCAGCCTGTGTGCACTGCTGGGGGAGGTGAGGAAGCTCTGCTATCAAAAGCAGCTCTGCTCTGTAATCACAAATTCCTCGTGGCTGTCACAGGAGCTGACACACACCTGAAGTTTGCCTGGACATTACTAAAGCTCTTTAACATAACAGTCCTTTGTGTGACAAGGGGACAGGGGATGGGCTGGCTGGACGGCACTGCACGGAGGAAGGAGCAACACTCAGCCTCCTCTGCTGAATGAGACACCAACAAAGATCATCCACAGTCACCTGCCGTTCCCTAGCAGAACAGCTGGGTGGTGCTTTTAAAAACCAGTCTTTCAGGTCTGAACTCAAATTGTATGGTAACCATGCAACAGACCACCCAGAGGTCTGTGACTGGCCAGAGGGTCACACAGCAGCACAAGGAACAGGAATCAAAGGCTGCTTGGATCCTTCTCACAGGGCAAAAAGCCCATGCTGGGGTTTCAAGTA
The DNA here is from genome assembly GCA_032173965.1 of Sitta carolinensis. Taxonomy (NCBI): domain Eukaryota; kingdom Metazoa; phylum Chordata; class Aves; order Passeriformes; family Sittidae; genus Sitta; species Sitta carolinensis. The sequence continues at coordinate 16,129,588 of CM063292.1, read as the reverse complement.
CAGGAACAGGGATGTGGGAACCCTGGGAAGCATTGACCAAATCCTCAAGAAGACTTCAAAGAAGGAAGATTTAGGGAACAGCATGCTCCATAGTTTGTTTTGCACTGACCAGCAATTGCTAGCATCATCTGGAAAACTTCTTAAAAAATTCCCCCCACTACTAGCTCTATGTCTTTGTGACTGTCAGCTCTCATGCCTCCACAAGTTAAGTACTTCTAGCTCATGGGACTCCAGTAAAGTTTGTTTACTTCAAAAAGACAGAGTCAGAACTGATTTTAATGTTCAGGGCATTTGTTCCCAAGGTCCACTGAGCCTGGGCTCAGTGAGTGGGTGCAGAGAGGCAGCACCCAGAACCCTGAGGTGCCTAAAGCCCTTGCATATGGAGTGGGCACAAATACAGCTGGCTGGTGTCTTGCAAAGAAGGCACAAATCCCGGTGATAGCATCACTAACCTGCATACAAAAGGAGGACTTATTAAAATTCAACCTTGAGGCTGGAAAGAGTGGTGGAGTTGTTCCCCACTCAGAACTGGCACAGCTTCCCCTGCCCACTGCCAGGTCACTGCTCTGACAGCACAGTTCAGGTTACAGCCAAAAAAAAGTATTTCTGGACAACCTGATTTCCAACGTGTTAGGCAGCTGCCTTCAGAAGTGCTTTTAAAACACACCAAGTTTCCAGAAGACATGCACTGCCTTCTCCCTCTGGTATGTCCAGAGTCCCCTCCCATGGACAGCACTGACCCAAGCCTGACTCTGGATCAGGGCAAGTTCTTCCCAAGTCCACTGTAGTATCATTATGCAATAATAATACAATATAATTAGGTCTCCTGTGCCTGCAACCCATCCCAATTCTGTGAGGGCTGTGCACAGTTAAAGAAAACCTTCCTCCTCCCCCAGTCTCACTTTTTTTGCTTCTTGAAAACCCTTTAGTTTCTAGTGAGAACATTTTTATAGCACATAAAAACTGCAACAGCTGATTCGTGGCTTTCCAATTCCCAGAGTTCCTACACTTTCTACAATCAACACTCCTCAGCAGCAAGTAGTAAGTTTGGTTGTTCAGGGTTTTTTTTTGGCCACTGCTTCTTAAAAAATTGGCTGTTTGCAAATGCACAATCCCAAAGATACTGGGATACTGATACACAGAATATGATGAAGTTGCCACTCAGAAAGATAAAAAGAAACACAGTGTTTTGGCCTTCAGAACAATAGATGCTTATGTATTTTACATATACACATTTTTATTGGCAGAAGAGAACTCCAGGAAAAGCCTAACCATGAAGAATGCAGTTTATAACAAGGAGAATCTATTTCCAAGTATAGCTGCCTGCATAAAAGTAAGACAGAAATTAATTCAACATGTAAAACAAGTGTTTAATGCTACTCTGATAAACCAGTTTAGCTACAACTAGATCCAAACTCCCTGTGTAAACATGTTTGACAAATGGTTATGGAATACAGAGTTAACGTAAGAAAAGAGCAACTCTTATTTCTTGCTTAAATCTGTCCAGAATTTTGAAAAGCAAAACTTCTCCCTTTTACTCCCAATATACTATTCATGAGTTACAATTTAATCTCCTTTAAATGACAAGATACCTAACAAGATCATTAAATAATTGGTCTGCACCTGACCAGAAGCAATTAACACCCACATGCAGCTCTGCTCAGACTGACAATCTGTGTCACTGAATCATGTTCTACAACTCCACAAGTGAGCTCTGAACATGCAAGCAATCAACACATCAGCTCACTGGGGAAAATAAAACAGCCCGTGTGGAATTTTGCCTTTTGTGGCACAGTAAAAACTGCATCAGACTGTTTTTACCAAGTAACTACACTGGGTTTATCCTATTTCTTTGAAAGCTAAACATGGTGTTCGTACTGTTATCAAATCAAGTTCTCACTTCTTCAGAGCAACTCCTAGCTTTGAGTAACTTTCAGTGTGAATTTTGTGTAATTATCTAATGTGCAACAACACTGCACAGTCTCAAGCAAATCAAAATATACATCAACTCAGCTGCTGCTGTAGCACTGCAAAGCATCTTCTGCCTTATTTTAAAAGTGCAGCATCCTGAGGAGTGGGGGGCTTGCAATTGGTGCAATTAGCAATCTAAAAATAAAAAGTAAAAATTACTAAATTCAAAACAGGATACTCCTCGGGAACTTGACAAAAAAATTGACGATTTTTAAAAAGTACTACAGTGAAATATTTTTACATTCATTTCCTGCTGTACAAGTAAAACAAAGAAACAGAGCTCACTCTTAAGAAATGCTGAAATTGGGATAACAATTCAACTGGCAATATCTCCAACCAAAACAGAGTCCAGGTCACTTTTCCAGCATGTTTCAGAAGTACAACTTACTACTTGGATAACCAGGAGCCAAATTTTACAGTACTTCCACCAATGACAAGGAGGGAAGTGTCCCTGCCTGTCTCTCTAGAAGTTCAACAATATGTCCTGGCCACTTCCTCTAGCCTGGTTGTTCTGTTCTCACAGAGGGAAAAAAATCATACTTAAAAAATGCTTATCCTATGAAAAAACCTGCGTTTTGTCCATTTAGCTTCGTGAATCATCTCTGCAGCAGGTCAGATGAGCATAAGTGCTGACTTCAGGGCGGGGTGGAAGCACAGGGGCAGGAAGTGAACAGAGCTGCTGGCTTTTAGTGACAGCTGCTCCTTGAGCCAGCTTAGCTGCACCATAAAAATCACAGCCTTCAGTGCGCTGACGTCTGTGTTCACATTCAAAGTCATATATTTCTAGGAAAAAAGCACTTTTTTTACCCAAACACTCATTAGTCATTGCTGCATAACAAGTGAGCAGAAAGGGACTTAAAGTCCTCAGGATGCTCCCAAGAGGGGCTGTGCCCTCCTGTATATACACAAGACCTTGCTGGAAAAAAAAGAAAAATCATTAAATTCATATACAAGGTGGATACATCATAACACAGCAAAACTGGGCCCAAAACCCCCAAAACTCAATCTCCTCACAAGAATACCAAAGTGACTGGCAGCCATGTCAAATCTAGAGAATGATCAATTTTAACCTCAAAATCAAGTTCCTGATCAAAATGTATTAGCAAAGCTTACATACATTTAACACATATATATTAGTTTATTCCAACAAACGTGTGTGTGTATATATATATATCTATTACAAATATATAAATGTTTGTTTCCTTGGCATTGAAATGCCTGTCATCATCACAGCTGAAACTGCCAGCAACGGAGGAGCAGAAGGTCAGGCAAAGAGTGTCAGAGTGAGAAAGTTCTGAGCGGCACCCCAACTTCCTTTCAAATGAGAAAATTGAAACCAAAATTCTCTTCTGCTACTGCGACTTTTTGTTGTTCATTCCCACACGTGCTCAATAGCAATACCAGAGAAAAAGAGAAACACACATGGAAAAACTCCAGTACAAAGTTCATCCTCTCTCAACTTGACCCAATCTGGGCTTTTCCCCACAGCCTGACTAATCTGAGCTTGTTTGAGTAAGCAGGTCCTGACTGAAATACTGCAGCAGATGGGCTCAGGTTGACATGAGCCAGATGCTAAGAATATCTGGCATTTAAGTGATCAGGGCTTTATCACCCGTTTCCATTCATTTCAGCTGAGTTTGAATAAACCCCAGTGAGCTCAGTCTGTCCCAATCCACCTTTGCGAGCTCCTTCCCAAGCCCACCCATGTGCTCTGTCATCCTACTGAAACGCTTGTTCCCTCACTATTTGGTTACTTGGATGGAAAACAGTATTCAAGTAGGAATTAGTCACTGCTAGGTGGTTTGATCTTCAGCTAGTTTTTTTTTTCAAAGAACCCTCAGAATTAATGTATATTTTTTATATAAATAAAGCAGAAAATGTCCCAGACTGGACATAAAATATTGACTAAAACCCAGGCTATATTACAAATGAAGAGCATCTTATTGCAATATTTTATTCAACTCATTGAAATGCTAACTTATCATTATAGGTCATAACAGAAATTTACGGAGTGAAAAGTAACAAACCCAAAATTATACAGTCACAGGTAAACTATTTCTACATTTGTCTACCTATAAAACTCTTATAATGTTGTCTCCTTCCTTGAAATAAAGAAGGCTGTCTCTAGACCTGACACATTATTAATGCCCTTTAAAGCATTTTTGTATTGATTCTGAGACTACGCTTGTGCGTTTATAGCAAGTCATTTGCAAGGCAGTATTATTAAAAAAAAAAACAAAAAAACACATTTACTGCTATTCTTGCTGAACACCTCAAAAAATGCATTCCTTTTGTTGAGGGCTGAATGACAATTTGCATGACGAACAGTGCCTGTCTGTGCACCCCACAGAACAGAAGGTGAGACAAAGCCCTATCACTGCCCACAAGCGATGCAGGACACTGGAGAACGAGCCTGAAAGTTATCTTCCCTTCACTCTGCCCCAGCAGCAACCTGAGCAGACAGACAGACAGACAGGCAGGCAGACACTGCAGTGAACGCAGCACACACGGAGCACTGGAGGGAAAGCTGCCAGAAACAGCCAGCTCTGCTCCAAGAAACTTGTCCCCTTTCTCTGACTTACACCAGTTGCAGCCTTGGTAATCTTTGTTATTTCTGTTTTTAACTAGAATCATTGCTTATTCGCTTTAGTTTCGGGCCCAGAGACAGAAGCTAAACACACCCTGTTGGTTCCTTCTCTCTAATTACAGACTAGAGGCTACTTTTAATGCTGAAAAGAGGATTACAGAACAGCTTTAAGAGAGGAGCGTTTTGGCCATTAGCTGTGAGGGAAGCTCTTAGGAAAAGCGCTGTATCCAGCCCGACTGTCACAGGAGAGCCAGCGTTGACTTTGTTTCTTTAAAGCACCAACAGACCTGAAGTCTCTCTCAACTGCAGGGCCTGTGCTGTAGAGATCAAACTAGCATCTTGGCTGCTGCAGAGGAGGAGGCTTGTTTATTTTTTATAAAAGTGCTACTGAAAAGAGCCTACACAAAACAAAGCTGTTTGAAGAGCACACTTCGACACATGTCATAATTCCAAGGTACTGAGGTAAAGCAATGCTTTGGTTAGAAAAGGAACAGCAGCCCCAGGTTCTACTTGAATCCTGCTGTTTATCTTTGAGTAACCTAGACAAAATCATTCCATCGTTTACACCCTCATTTTATTAACTGAAGAGGTAACATTCAGCTGTAGTAACCTACACATGGTGTGCAGGAAATATCATCACAGCATATTTATAAGCAAAGAAAAACACTTCCAAAGGAAAGATCCAATGTATGGCTTGTCCCTCTGCCTGCTTATATGGACCACCCTGCTGCTGAGCACCACAAGCCAGAGCCTGGATCCTATCTGGGGAGCCTCAGGAAGACGGAATGGTGTTAGGGGTGAAAGACAAACAACAGTTTAAAGTGATTTCCAAGTCTCTGGGGTTAACAATGATAATGACTTTTATTATGCGATACGGGTGTTGTAAAACTCCTCTCATTTTTTAAGACAGCATTTTTTGCCAGATGAAAATGTTCTGGTTTTGTAAGAGTAGGAGAAAATCCAAGATCGATGTCTTTAATGTTCTCAAAATGTAAAATATAGAACTTTTTTTCTTCAAATACAAGACAGACTCTTGACGAAGTCTGCTGTAATGGCCTGAGGAAGAAGTTGCACTTCCTTATTGTAATACAAGATGATGTGACTGTACAGTGCTTACAAACGATTTCACACTGTAACATCCTGTCAGTTTAGCAAATAACCATCTTGAAACTTGGCAGATGCTAGTTTAATAGATTATCTCCCTCTTTATGCGTACTCAGCCTTTGAAAGAAGAAAGCTCCTCAAATGGCGCTTTGGAGAGACCGCACAGTTTGAATAGACCGGGCTTCATTAGGGAAGGAAAGAAACCACTGGCTCGAGCAGTCCCGGCGTTCACCCGAAAAGCCTTGCTGGTTTGAGGAAGGTCTGTAACTCTTAGGCGGTGTTTGGAGCAGTTTGTCAGAGAGCACCGGAGAGCCCCCGTTCTACACAGCCCCGACTGCCCGGGACAGCAGAACGCTCCTCCACTTACACAAATCCCGAGGGATTTCTGTACAGAAAAACCCCAAATGACACTTGCAATACAGAAGCTTTGCAGATGCTGAGAGCATTGCATTAATCTGAAACAAACCCAGGTAGTCTGGATCCTTTTTCAGAAAGATAAAACGTAGCTTCAACACAAACTCTAAGACTGAGGGAACAATAATTAGGTGATGTATTTCATCCTATATATTACAGACTTCATACGAAGATAAAATCAGAACAAGTAATTTTGATAAATTCTATAAAGTTAAAGGTGTCAAAGGTGTAACACACGAATCAATCTAATATTTCAATTTAGAGATTTTATTGTAATTCCTTGGGGAATATTGTCTTTCTTCTATCTTTTTAATCCAAGAGCAACTGGCAATTACACCAACACCCACCTTAACAGAAAACAGTGATCACCACCCCCAGGCTTACACCTTAAACTAATTAGCTCTCAACCAGCACCTGCTCCGTTCACTTAGCACAAGCTAGGACAGAAATACCCACACACATTAGGGAATGAAGTCTCTCCCTTGTTTACTCTTAATGGTGTTGACATTAGCTTCATTAAGAAAAATTTAAGAAGTTTAATGGCTGCTTTACAAGAGCCCCCAATGACCCTAACTGCTGTTACTAATGGCTTCTGGAAGCAAAACTGACATGCTATAATGGCCATTAGAAATCCATAGTGGCTTACTCTTTTCAGAGAGGTGTTCCACATACCCCTCAGTTTCTGTTCCACACCTCTGGATGGGGAAACTGTCCAGGTGTGGTGACTTTGGCAAACACTAAATTTTAATATCACCCACTGCAATGGCAATTTTTCTCAGAAATACTTAATTCATTACAAACACAAACATACCAAGAGTGCACGGTATCATAGGTTGTACCTTACACCTCAACACATTCTTTTTCCACCTAAAGGGGATCATAAAAATCCTTCTAGCTCAGGGCTTAAGCATTTGAAAGATCAGGATACCTAAACACAAAATTTTTTTACTTTTGACATAGACACAAGCATTAAACCCTCCTGGAATTTTTCTCTTGTTTTCCTGGAATCCTGCGTGCTTAAAACAGTATCGCAAATTATTAATTTTGAAACACAAAGACATAAAGTAAACCAGTTCATCTTTTTTGTTGTTGTTGTTTTTCTGATGTTTTTTGGTTTGTGTGTTTTTTGTTTTTTTGGTTTTTTTTTGATGAATTCCTTTTAGAAGTTCCCAGGTGCCTCTTTTCTATTAAAAAAAAAAAAAAACACACCACCCAACCACCGCCACCCCCCCCCCCCCCCCCCGAAGTTTTTAGGTACATTTTTGTGGCTTTTCCCCACCTTGTATTTGCACAACACTTATCACAGCATAGTCTTGGGCCACAACCAAGCGTGTCAGGCTCTCAGTAATACAAATAAAATAGAACATATCTGACAGGAGAAAAGCAGACTTCTACAGCGAACCAAATTCAAACGTTACACTGCATATTTCCTTTGCGTGTCCAAAAAGGGTTTCAAAGTGTCTCAGCCCAGTTCTCAGCACTTGTGCTGACCATATCCTTACTGCTTATGACAGAAGTCTCAGGCTTAACAGACTCGGGTATAGTCCTGGGTCGCTGATGATGACATGCCCCTATTCCAGGATATCCTTCACCTGCCACAGGCAAACATCAGATCCCAGCAATAGTGACCCAGCGCTGCGCTACATGTTTTAAAGTGTTTTAACCCCTTTACAAACACTTGTTATAAAAATCCCATAACACATCCCATGGAGATCAGAAATAACTTACCTATTCAGCAGCAAAACAAGACACAAACCAAACATGTCCTGATATTTCAAACTCACACTGGTATTTAAGTACCTCCTCAAGCATTTTAAAGCCCTGTTGTGTTAAAAAAAGTGCAATTTAAAAAGGATCTGAAATACTCTCTACTAAAAAGAAGTCATTTTTTGAGCTCAAAAGCTATACCCCAACTTCTCTATTAATGTGCCAGTACTCGGGCCTCGTAGCTTTACCAAATCCGCCTTTTCTGAGCCAAATAAACTTCGAGAAAAGGTTTATGGGCCTCAACATTTGTTCGCTGTTCCCAAGTGTATCAAGAGGTGTCATACCGGGCAGTAAATAACCATTATTCGGGAAATCTATCGAGCCTTCGACTCTTCATGCCGCGGTCCGCGCAGCGCGACCCCCGAGCCCTCACCGCCGGGCACCCCCGCTCCCGGGCGCGCTCTCACCTGCGCACGGCGGCAGAGCAGCGGGCCGGGGCCGGGGCCGGGGCCGGGGCTGGGGCCGGGGCTGGGACCGGGCTCTGCTCCTCCTCCTCCTCCTCCTGCTGCCGCCGCCCGAGGTGTCTCTGGGGCCGGCGGAGCCTCCTCGGCGCGGCGAGGGCGGGCCCGCGGCGGCATCGCCCCTCCTGCCGCCGCCTCTCCTCCGGGAACTCCGCCGGCACCTCCGGGGGAGCGCCCGAGGGCTCCTTCCCATCGTGAGGGGCTCCCCCCATCGTGAGGGGCTCCCCCCATCGTGAGGGCTCCTTCCCATCGTGAGGGGCTCCCCCCATCGTGAGGGCTCCTTCCCATCGTGAGGGGCTCCCCCCATCGTGAGGGCTCCTTCCCATCGTGAGGGGATCCCCCCATCGTGAGGGCTCCTTCCATCGTGAGCAGCTCCTTCCCATCGTGAGGGGCTCGCCCTCGGCTCTCCCCGCTCCGGGTATACAGCGCCCCGTCCCGCTCAGCTCGGGGCGTCCCTGTGTCCCCCAGCAGCGTTTACGCTCTACAGCTGCGGAAACAAATTTCTGCCCAGGACTCTGAAAAATACAGAAGTTTACAGCCAGTTTTTTTCCATCTGGCCACTGCTGTGGTGGTTCTGGCAGGGTTGTCCCCGGGGCTGCGGGCCCCGGACCGTGCCGTGGGAGCCTCGCTGGGCTGGCACCGACCCCTCAGAGCAGCAAGCTGGAACGTATGGCCACTGATTCAGACGGAGCCTGGCTCTACCACGCGTCAAGTCCAATGCGAAGCTCACTGGAGGCAGAAAGAAACGCTGATTTCCATGAATTTTTGGATTAGGCTTATCTGGTGAGCCGTTAGTCACTGGCAACCGCACACAGCCCACGGCAGGCAGGTGTGTGCCCGACTACCTGCAGCTACAGCCACGTGTTAGTCACCCATGGACGAACCATTACTGCAGTAATACCTGAGTAACTAACCACAGTTTGTATTTGTGTCCTGCCAGCCAGCTGGCGCTTTCCCCTCTCCGCAGGCCCGAGTGATGTGCTTCAACTGACTCCCGGAGGGAGCAGCAGCCCAGCGCACACATCACAAGCACGACAGCTTTCCGTGACTCGCTAAGCTCCTGCTCCAATATTGCTGGGAAAATAGAAAAGGCTGTGGTATCTGAGACTGCCCAGCCATTAGGATGGTTTCAGACTGAATTTTGGAAAGGAATTTCAATCCAGTTTCAGCAATGCGAGACAATAGATAAGGAATACAGCTGGAGAAGTGGTTACGTACCTGAGGCACAGGACTGTGCAGCAAGTGAGCTGGACTCTGCTCCTCTGAACCCTGACCTGCAACGCTTTTATGTGCAGTCTTGGGCAAGGTACCTAATCATACCTTGGTCCTCCTGTTCCTGTTTTGGACACAGTGTCCAAAAGCACTGGGAAATTATAGGAGCATTCAGATGGAAGCAGTGATCAGGCTGTTCAGACCGTTTCTTAGGGGAAAGGAGAAGGATCTTCCAGTAAAATGATTGTTAAAAAGAATTGTCTTCATTGGAAGTTAGATTAGATAATAAGATTTTAAAAACTTCAGGAAATGGAAAATACATTGTTCTGCTGAGATCATAAATGGAGTCGTTTCAGAACAGATGGACTTAATTTATCACTTCATCAAAATTTTGTGGACCTTCCGAGTAGAGATTGCTTAACATCATTTCTGTATATCCACAAAAAGTATTTGCTGTCCCAGAGTAAGGTCTAAAATTCCTGCGTGATTCAACAGGACTGACATTGTAGGGGGTTTTTAACGGCAGCAGCCCCAAAGCATTCCAAGTGCTTTGTGTACACTGCACAGATTACTCTTAAACTGTCAGCAATTACTGTAATGCATTTTTAGAGAAAAAAGAAAGTGTGTAAAACAAAACAAAAAAACAAAAACAAACAAACAAAAAAAATGGAAGCTAATATCCAGTTCACTGCCTCCTGCAGACTTCCCCCGGGTTTTTTTTCCGCTGCTGAGGTTTCTCAGCGCCGGCAGCCGAAGCGCAGCCAGTGCTGGTTCTGCAGATGCTACCACCCCTTACTGGAGAGCACCGGGCACTGCCGGGAGCTCTCAACGCCACCCCCCACGCACAAGGTTCTGTCCTGGGTGAGCAAAGTGACAGCATCTCACCTGTGCTTTTAGTGGCTTATCTTTTTGCCCCTGAAAATTAATCCGAAATAAATTTCCTATGCATATGTGGTAGCTGCAAATATTGGATATTGTGGAAACGTAGCCCTTCATTGGAGGCCCATCTGAAACGTCCAGATTTGAATACAGCTATCCCTAGGTTTGTATTCGCTTCTGTAAAAGTTTTCATCACAAACAAGTAACCATTATTATTTTCAAGCTCTTGCTTAGAAAAATATCCAACAGGTCTACAATGATATGTACATATTGAATGTATAAAGTCAGAGTATTAAACACACAAATCTTATCTTTCCCAGGATTGGACTGGATAACTATATAATAAATAGTTTTAGAGATTTTGTTAAAATGCAACACATTTACTGATAAAAATCTAATAAAATTTTTAGTTTTCTGCGTAAGTTATTTGTAGATAGGATGTTTAAAATAAATGTAGTTGCAAAGTGAGTTATAGAGCATTACAGGAGTCTCTTGTACAATTCAGATGTGTGCTTCAATGTAAATTGCCACAGTACTCAGGGCCATGAATAATTATGAGACAGAGAAAGATCACTATTTTTAAAAAAAGCAGAGATAGAAAAACATAGTAAACTTCAAATATAATTCTCATGTGAGGGATTTACGTTTTTCTCTTAGTAAGTCACCATGGGTTGAACCTGCCCTCAGTTTGTGCACACTTATACTATTCATAGTAGTAAAGGGGATGACAGCATTTGGTTCTAAATAATTTTATTTGCAAAATGTTTCAACACTCAAATTTTCAGTGGTTCCCATAAATGAGTCAGTTAGGATGCAAAGAGTGGTTGCTCAGCAAATAAATATGTGACAAAAGCAATCAGAAATATATTTATAACCTCAGAAAACATCCTTTTAAACCTTTAGGAAAAGTTTAAAAATTAATATAGAGCAGACTCTTTTGTGGGTTAGATATCATATAAAGAATCACAATATGTTAAGCTGTACTTGTAAAATCAGCAGGTAGACTTTTAATGTATTCACTCCTTTTAAATATTCCTTTGATGTCCTGCAGCACCACAGCATGTAGGGTAGTGTGCTTTACCATGCTTCCTTTTTGTAGTTCCTCAAATACCCAGAAACAGTGACCAAGACAACCGTAATTTCTGCTTTTTGTCACTAGTTTCATGATTGTGATTCAGAAAGACAGAAATAAAACGTTGTTTTTAATGAAGTCTACAGTAGGAAGTATTTATTAGAATATTGTTTGTTTTGGATGAGATTTAGCATCTATTTACCAGTGTGCATCTGCACACACTCCACTCTCTGACCACTCATCAATTTAGAGAATGAGACAAACAACTTGAGTAAATTATTTGCTATTTCCTGTAAAGATGTCTAATAATAGAACAATCCCAGCGTGCTAGGCACAACATGCTTAGGAAGGATGTAGTAAGACATTATTTGGAGCTGCTACATTGCTGTCACCCTCATTCACAGGGCAATATTAGAATCCACTGCTGAAGACCACTAGGCTTATGCAGCTAAATGCAGGAGCATCTCACTGCACCAGCCTGGCCAGAGAAGGCAGAGTTTCACTGCTGTTATGTGCTTTGCACTTTTGGCTCTGGGATCAACTGAACAAACTTTGGGGAATAATTTGCTGCTTTCTGTAAACAGAACAATAGCTGTCATACATGTGTCTTTGGGGACATGGAAAGCTATTCAGGTCTCTTGTCCTATTTGTTATTTGTTTTAAAGTTGTCAAAGACTCCTCACTGACTTGGAAAGATGGTCATGCTTTCTAGCATTCCAGATGTCATTAAAGTTAGTGGGACAACAAAAGAATTCTTCAAAGAAAACATCAAGCTCACAGCACTGGGAAATTATAATTAGGGAAGGTACCAAGAGTGCAAAAAAGTGAGTGACTGAGGAGCTTATGCAGAGCTTCCTAGAGGAACTGAAGGACTTAGTCTCATCACTTGCAGCTCCAGAACCTGGGCTAGGATTAACAACCAAAAAACCACCTGCATCTCCTCTCCTGTTCATGCTCAAGATTCTACCTCCAGAACAAGAAAATGCATTATTCCTTGAAAAATTAGTGCCTGGTTAATTTCTTAAACCTTTTTAGCTGTACTTGCAGGTGTGATTTGTACCGGATCAAAGGCTGTAGATCATATTGGGCTTTAAATATTTCTGTATACTCAAGCTGACCTGTAATAAAATGGAACATTTTCTTCTAGAAATTTAATTACTCTTAACAATGACAAACGATTTAGTCTGTGGCTTCCTAGAAAACTGTTAGATGGTTTTTATTGAGGAGTCACTCTTTTTATTAATTGGTAAGTTACACAAGAAAGGAAAAGAAATGAAAAGAAAGCCATGCCCCTATTAGGTGCCCTAACACTGCAGGTGGAGTTTGTCACAAAAATGGAAGATGTTATTGATTGAAAGAACAGAGAAAAGAACAGATCGTTTTATGTTCACAGTAAATGACAAAACTATTTAGCTAACTGCTTTCAGTTTGCACTTTCAGTATCTCTGCATTAGTAACCTGCATTTGTGTAACTTCTATACTCAAAGAAAAGAAGAATACTTTGGAAAAATCAGTAAGGAACAAATGGAATTATAAGGAAAAAATGCTCTTATGTAAATTGGAATACATTTGTAGAACAAAAAGTTCTAGAAGGAACTAGGAAACATGGATTTACTGAAAAAAAACAACAAACAAACCAAAACCCACCCAACCCTGTTACAAATCAATTTTAAAAGTGTGTGGACAAACTTCATCTGATTGAATCAATGTAGCCCTACTAGAGTGAAACCAATGAAGTAAAAATTATTTCTATTACCTGAGGATGTAGCCTTTCATATTATCTCAACAAGCTCATGGAAGTAGCTTACTTCTTGAAGATTAGTTTATTTAGATCACAATGGAGATTATAAAAGAGAGAATAGGAAGCAAAAACATAACCCTCCTTTTATTTTCCTTTATGTTGAGAAATGGAGTGTGTTTTCCTCCAAGCAGTTGGTATTTTCAAACAAACAAATATAATAAGTGCCTGAAACCCAAGAGTGACTAAGGTGGAAAACACTTACTATCCTGAAATTGCAGAGTCCTGCTTGCTATCAGTGAAATCAGTGGAAGAATTCCCCTTAAATTCAACAAAACCAGGCTGTGGTAATTCTTAGAGTAAGGTAAAAGAGTAACCTCAAATTTCCAACAGCAAAGGTTTCTCTCCCTTGCAATAAAATCTTAGAATTTAGTGATATAATAAGATTAAAATTATGTTTATACTGCATCTTCATTATATTTGTTTTTAGTACAACACATTATTAACTGAAATCAGCTGGGCAGTGATTAATTTCATGAGGCAAGGATTGTCTGGTGCTTTAGCATGTCCCCATGATAGCTGGTTGTATTGGCATTACAATAATTTTTTTGCAATGTGGATAGACTACTGAACTGGGAAAAAACCTGGCTAGCTTCTAACAGGACAGTATCCAAAATGGATACTCTCTGTTCTTTAAAAATGATCCATCCAGCTCATAAAATTTAATCTCAACGAGGCCAGCAGCCAGTTTGGGATACAGGACAGCTGTGATGTGCTATGCAGGCCAGACGAGGCACAATGGTAGGAAAAGCCTGTAAAAACCGAGACACTGATGAAGATGCTAAAGAAGAAATGAAAATAAATAACTTTCCAATAATGACATCTGAGAAATAAACATCAGTCCTAATTTACGTCCTTTTAGTGTTTCACCAGCTCGTCACAATTGTTTATTATACTTTTCCCTCACTGAGCAGCACCAGAACATTAAGACTTTCACAAATGTACAAATACTGTAATTATTGTTCACAACTATTGAGTTTTTGTGGACAGATTTTTATGTCTGTGATAATTAGAGAAATAATTACATAATACAGAAACTATAGAACTGCATTATTTCATGACTTGTTATTGCTTTCTATAGCTTTTATTTTAAAAATACTCCTCTAAAATTTTAACATAAAATATCACTTTATTCGACAGAAATAAACGCAGTAATGCATTTGAAGATTTGGGTGTCGTCTTGGTTTGTTTTTTAGAAATCAGACTGTCCATGCAAAGTAGTTACCAGACCAGCACTCTCTGTAATGCAAAGGTTGGATTCCTTCTTTTTCACATCAGTGCCTCAGCTTCCAGATTGCCAAGGTCTGACGTCGCCTGTCCCCCCGAGGAGCTCGCTGTGCTCGGGACAGACCATCGCGTGTCTCGGTTCTGCAGAGCTTCGCCCCTACAGAGCCCCGGGGGCGGGAGAGCAGGCAGGACAGCCTCCCTTGGAGCCGGTATTGCTCTGACCCCCCGGGCTCTTCGCCCTAGCAACACCGGGACGGTATGTTTTTGCAACAAATTTCAGTTTTCTCAGTTATACCCTTAGATTAGTGGGATTCTGTGGGTAGTTACCACTACCTGAAGGTGCTACTGCCTGCGTACAAAAAACATTATAAAGCACAAGCCTTCAAAAGGCTTTTGTAGTTGGAGTTGGTGGCTTAGACACTGCACAGAAGTGATTCAGTAGGTGGCACACACTGCAGGTCAGACATACTTGAAATTGTCAGCAATTATGCTTTATGACATTGTCTTGATGGATAAAAGTTGATATCATAACATCGGGTTAGTAAGACACTTTGGGATGAAAAGAATCTTACAGAAATAAGTACATTATTTTATAAGTCATTCCTCCCATGCACCGTGAAAAATTTTGAAAAGGAAAAGTAAACATGCATTGAAGGAAGACAGTATGAAAGATTTCTACCTGCTGTTGGGTTAGCCATTGATTTTTCTGACTGAGAATGTCTTTTCATAGTTACTGATTACCAGGCAACCACAAAGGAGCTTGATTCAAGATCCACTATAGTGAAGAGGGGAAAAACCCCAACCCAGCCTTAAGCAGTCTTCCATTTATTGTAAGAAGGAACAGCCCTATTTGGAAATAGGTCACAGGAGGAGGGGAAATGCAAACAGCAACCATTAATGCACATTTCACCTAAACCACATCATGTTATTTTTGTAAGAAAAGTATTTCTTCACACTTCTGGTGCAATAATCTCTTGTGTACGGACAAGCAAGATGTATCTGTTGGGGGATTTTGTTTTTTCTTAAGACAGGAGCTTTAAGTTCAGAACAGATATTTTTGTGTTACATTGCCAGGCAGCATAAATGAGCAGTTTGAACCAGGATTATTTTCAGACTCCACTGTCACCAAATCTAACACAACAAATGAACTTTAGACCTGGGAAAATGCAGCTGAGAGTGCAGATTAGTTTCACTAACAGCTATTCAGAAGCATTTGATTGCTTAATGATCTTTAAACTCAAGAGTCAAACATTGCTTCATACAGAAGCAAAAGTTGTTTTATATACCCGCACAAAAGCATTTTATTTATTTTAAACAAGAAAAGCACTCACCAAATCTGCACTCATGGTTCCTCAGATTTCTCTACCACCACACTAACGCATTCTTTACAAGCCAGCTCTTGCATACATTCAAGTGGTTTCTTCTGGCAGAGTTTTGCACTATGGGAAAATAGGATTTCATTATACAGAGACTAAAAATGTCAGCCTCACATCCCAACATTAGATTGTGGAATAGTTTACAGAGAATCTAGCTTCAAATATGGATGTGAGGACTAAGGGGACATATTCCTTCAGCCTTCTCAAACAAAGGGTTTTTGGTCTTTTTCCTTTAAAGAACTGCTGTAGCAGGAACTGCCATTCTTAAAGCACTATCTGCATCCCCACTGTGCTTCACTATAACCTGTTGGACAGCATTTGATAAATGTCACATTTACCACCAAAAAACCAAGGGTGGGCCCTAGGTTGAAAAAGGATTAGGCAACTCAATGCAGCAAGATTCAAATGTCAGGAGCTATTTAGACCTGCTAGAGCAGACACCTTGCAGAGATTCCCTGTGAGGCCGCTCGGTATCGCACTGTGCCTGGAGCAAAGGGACCCCAGAAACCCCTCTGCACTTCACCCCCAGCAGTCTGGGAAGAGAAAGGGGGCATTCCTCCACATGGCTTTTATGCAGGTGAAAAAACCAAGGTTTATCATCTTCCCCTACTTATAGGTATACTTTAATGATTTTCAGGATCCCATCAGCTTTTAACAATTAACTTACAGCAAAATAAAATTCACATTCTTTTTCTTACCAGTTTCATCCATATCCTGCACTGCTACAGGAAGGAGCAAATGGGAACAGGCCATCTCTGAGCTGGCTATTGCCAAGAAGCCCAACAAAGGCACCACACTTCTCTCTTACAAGTTTTTGGAATCCCCAGATTAATAAAATGATCATGGTGGGCCAACCACTAAACACACAAAGAATTAAAATCAAAGCTGTTCAAAAATAACTGATCTGAATTTTAGAGTTACCTGAAATGCACATTAATTTGATCTAGCACTACCATACCCAAGTAACGGACTCTTTCTATCTCTTTCCTGTCTATTTTCTTTTCAAGCAGGTAAATACCTGACAGAAACTTTGGGCTTGTAAAGAAAAAAGCCATTTCAATTTTAATTCCTGTGTTACTCAGGACATTAAGTAACTTGGTGTTGAATACTTCTTTCCCTGGATCATCTCAAACATCCTGAGAATCAACTCCGAAGGTTAGTTCATTAGGCTTCAGAGTAAATTACTGCAGGGGAGAGCCTAAGAGCACTTTGGCACAGGAGAATCTACAACCATGAAGAAATTAAGCACCACAAGAACAGCAAAGCTGTTTTCAACCTCTAGATGAAATCAGGAATAATGGATCTGTCAGAACTGCTAGTAAATAACTCCTGGAAATACAGTCAAGACACACATTTAGGTCACTGCAGCCAGAAAATATTTCTGAGGAAAACTTTTGAAACCACTACAAATTAGGCAGAATATAAAGCTCTCAAAATCTGCACTTCCAAGACAAACAGTTTTAAGACATACTAAACTTGATTCTTAGAGAATTATTTTGCATTGTTAAGCAAAAGAATAAAATTCTAAGAATCAGCAGAATAATCACTTTTTGCCCTTTAACAGTAGATGGAATAATTAATTTATTTTTTGTTACAGCCTCTATAAATATATTCCCTTCTTGAGTAATTACACACTTTATCTCCTATGGCTTTTATTCTTTAGGAAATAAATTTGGAGTCAAACATTCCATTTTAGGATCTATCATGAGTTCTAACATCCATCAAGATGTCAAATTGCTGGCTGCATTTATTTACAATACATTTTCCAGGTAAGACTATTTTCTAACCAGCTGCTCACATTATATCTAGGATATATAAATGATGAATCCAGACATAAAATGGAAAAGGTCCTTTTTGAAAGTACATTAAAAAAGTTGCCACCATCCACCAGACTACAATTATTTTCTGAAGATTCAGTTCTAGGAAAACAATTTGGTTTTAGTATTTAAAACCTTGAGCTGTAAATTCTGACAAAACAGAATCAAGTCATGTCTCACTAACAGGAAGATTTACTTACATTTCAGCTTCTTTTCTGCCACAAGGGAGAAGACTGTCAATTAACAAATACATAAACTATAAACACCATTTGATCAATTTTCTTTTCAGTTAAAAGATTCTCAGCAACTCAATTTAATGCCAAGCAGGAAGATATACAAATATTTCAGCTTATTTATGTATTTTCAGTGGTCTGTGTTGGACTACCAGATGGAAAACTTCCAGAACTTGCAGTATGTGCTTTGTCTCCCAGGGATGGACAGCAACAAGAACACACTTCAGTAACATGGGCTGTGCTTCAGGAACTGCTGAACGTGGATTGTAGGAAGCAAATCCACTTAACTCTTACAGAGTTCTACACAATCCCCCTCAGCAGGGCAGCTTGGAGCAGCTGCTGCCTCGCAGCTGCAACACCGCCCCAAAGCCGATTTTGGCAGAGAAAGAAAATTGATTATTCCATAAGTTTCCTATGTATTTGAGGATGAAAGTTAGACAAAAATCATGCATTAAGAAATTATTACACATGTATTATCTTCCATTTATTCTCAGGCCTATGGACTCTGCTCCAGCTTTCCTGAAAGGAAAACCAGCAGACCAGGGCCACCTGAACAAAATCAGCTTCCAAACTCCAGGCAGAGGGGCCCAGGACACAGCTGGGGAAGAACCCAAAAAATGTGACTTGAGTAACTCTTTCCACAGTGCTGTGAAGGGGAAGACAGGGTGTCAAGAATAGTGATAAACTGCAGTACTTAGATTAAACATTTATTTTTTTCATATATTCACAAAATCTTCACAAAAGTATTGAAACTCAAAAAGGAATTAGACTTGAGTCAAATACAGAGATGAAATGTACAAGACAAATGAGCAGGCAAACTAAAAGGTCTTGAAAGTATTTTACTTCAGATTGAAAAACGAACAGTTCAACTGTTCCGTTTAAATAAAGTTTTGCAAGATATACAGTATTTTATGAATACAATGCTGGTCATTTGAGGCAACGTAAAATACCTCAATTTTTCCTTCATGCTTTTTTTTTTTTTTTCTTTTTTTTTTCTTTTTTTTTTTCTTTTCTTTTAGAAAGATACTGTTTACCAAAAAGAAACTTGAGCAGTCCAGGAAAAGCTATTTTCCATTAAATTTATGAAAACCATAAATTGAGGCAAACCTAAGATTCCCAATGGAATCAAGATTATCTTCCCGCTACCACCACCTTAAAATTATCACATGCTTATTGGAACACTAATATCTGCACCCTAGGAGTACATCTGCTTTCAACAATGAGGGTGATTCTTTTAATAACACTTCAGTGTGGTAAATGCGATACAGATCTTTGCAAGTATTAAGTTTTGGAACAGTTTTGCTAATAGCAGCTAACAATACTGGATTAATATAATTTATAAATAATTGTTCCCTAAGCGGTGAACATAAGTCTACACATTCACAATAATCTAAAACAAAATAAATAGTGACTATGCATAATGTGGTACAACTTTTACTAGTTTCTATGAAGAAAAGCTGAACATCTTGATAAAATTATCTGATCAAATTAAAATATGACTCTAAAAATTTTTTAAAATTGTCAAATTAACATCACTTAAGCTTAGTGTTGGAGTAAATGTTACGACTTTCTGTATTTTTGGTATATTTATATATACTTTCCTTTTTGAAGTAAAACACTTTAACACATTGAAAATGTTTATTAATTTAAGTGATGACATTGGTTCTGGTCTCATTTTTCTTTAAAAATCATTGCACTCATTAGTGCCCATAAAGGTCAGGTTGGTCTGTAGTATTCTGTAAATGTATATAGTTTCTCGAAGCTAACAGTACTTTTTATAAAAGTATCATCTCAGAACTGCTGCATTTAATACAGCCACGTATGCCAAGTACAGACTTCCCTCTTTACAGAAATATGTGAAAGTAAATGCCACTTAACTTTCTACCACTGAAGTGTCCCAACTCCTGTTCCAAACTATGCCTGTGAGTGCAATTTTCCATTTCATTCATGGCATCAAAGGTACTGCAACCTAGACTTGTGATGACTGAACCACACACCTGTGGAGTTTCAATGAAATGAGAACTAGGTCAATGAAGAAATATTATGAGATATGAAAGGTTTGGGTCTTTAAGGCAATATAAAGTATATTTCGTTATTTGAAATTGTTTTGTTTTTAATAATTAAGTGTAAATATAAAAATGCCTAAGAGGGGAGTGAGAAAAAAATACTTTAATTGTAAAATTTACTTAAAGCTTCAACAGTTATCATCTCCTACAGGAGTTAGCAAAAATATAAAAGACAAAAAAACCCAGACTTGGAAGGGGGAGGAAAGGCACAAACAAGGAGGCATGGGATTAAAGCAGCCCAGGAATGCAAACATCTGTAACAAACTGAGTCTTGTGGTTTTGTTTCAATAAAAAAAAAAAAAAAAAAAAAAAAGGAGAAAACAATCACTATCGTAAAAAAAAAAAAAAACAAAAAAAAACCAAAAATAACCACCAACAAAAAAAAAACCAAAACAAACCAAAACAACCAAACCCCGAGTGGCCTTTTGTTGTTTCTTTAAAAAAAAGAAGGAAGGGTTGAGGAGAGACCACTAAGGGAAGGAAGAGAAGGAGAGAAGGATGCAACTATAAAACCCCATTGCCTGAAATGATGGCACTCTAGAAAACAAGGTGAAGGTTACTTCTCAGAGATGACAAGCTCAGTGTCTACACAAAGCACATGTACACTTTATACAAATGAAAATCTTCATTTGCCACCATAAACCTTTCTTTCAGAGGAACAGCTTTTGCAGATCAAAAGTTCTATGAGATCTTCCAAATGCCAAGAAAAGAAATTCTGAGCAATATAACTAGTAATGTCTCTTTATATGGATGTTAAGATGACAATTCAGATTATTTTCCAAACTAATCCTGAGAAAAATTTATGTTTACAATTTAAACAGTAATGTTATGTAAAAAGTATTAACAAATCCACTATTACAAATGTCAGTTTTCCTATATGGTCATCTATATATACACAATAAAATAGTAAGTATATGCAAAAATAATTAAAAAATCATGCACAAATTACTTTCACCTTTAAAGGCTGGGTTTCCCTCAAAATACAATTTTTTGCCTTTTTTTTTCCTATTTTTTGTGTTTTATTTGTTTGTTACCACCCCCTAGACACACTGAGTACTATCTCTACAGATCAGCATGAGCTGATGGGAAATACATTTATTTTACATTCAAGCTTTTATATCCTAAATGACCCTGTTGTAGCATATGACTTATCAAATGAGCAGCCTTTTTCCTCTTTTTAAAAAAAAATTTTTTTTCCTCTTTTTTCCTTTTTTTTTTTTTTTTTAATTTTTTTTTTTAATTTTTTTTTTTTTTTTTGCAGTGATCAATCTTCATGTTCCATTCCGTGGCGAGCTGGGAAAAAAAATGCAGTTGCTAATCTATGTCTGAACAGTCTGAAGCTCCAGAAGAGATCCAAGGAGTCACTATCAAACTATCCTGTAGCATGAGATCATTGCACACAGAAGAACAGTCATAAAGTAGGCAACTATCTACAAAGGTCTGACAGGGCTGCATCCCTCTTGTGTTTCCTCTTTTTGCCGTGGAAAAACTGATGGTGTGATTTGCTGCCTTGGTGTTGTTTGTTTGTGACTGAGGTACCGTGGCTTGAGTTTGTTGGCCCTTGGAAGCCTTTGTTAGAAGAGCGAAATAACCGTGCAGATCCATGCTGGGGAGGAAAGAGAAGGTGGTAAATACATGGAAAATCCGTGCCAGGGGCAACAGAGCATGCCAACCACACAGCCCTGCTTCTGCAACGAGCATGGTGACTGCTGGAAACAGCACACTGGAAAAACTTGCTGTGACAGAAGAAACCTGGCCACTGCTGAGACAGCAGCACAGCACTGCCAATCTCCCACCTGAGGGGCTGCAAACAAACATTCAGCTCTAGCCCCAAACAGGTCCAGAGAGAGGAGCG
The DNA here is from genome assembly GCA_032173965.1 of Sitta carolinensis. Lineage (NCBI taxonomy): Eukaryota > Metazoa > Chordata > Aves > Passeriformes > Sittidae > Sitta > Sitta carolinensis. Next base: position 16,107,749 of record CM063292.1, on the reverse strand, counting down.
GAGCCCTAGGAATTTTGGAAAGGTATCTTACAGAAACATCCATAATCCAAGACAACACAGAAGATTGCTCAAATCTGATCCAGGACTAATCTTACGCCATATCTTTTCAGACATGGGGTATGTCAGATCATGGACATGCACAGTCCAGCCTGCAATTAGTTCTGCCCAATAACACAAACACATGCTCGTGGCACAGCCAAGGCCAGGTGTGAACTGTCTTGTTTGAAGACAGATCATCAGCAAATAAGAGGCATGTCTTCAGAATTATTTTCAGGAAAAGTATTCCAGAAGGTTCTGGACTATGTTTCAAACATAAAAGATCTAATTTCTGAAAAAGTGTAAGAATTTAAACTGCATATATCCAGGGTATACAGTACATAGAGGCACAGAATATTTCCAGAATAGTGAGTTTCCATAGAAGCATTCTTCAGTGTGGGAAATCTCCTAAATGTATAACCCTGATAGGTGTCATCATAAGGATGTTTGGCTATAGGGGAAAATGAGGGGGAATGTCATGAATCAGCAAAGAATCTTCACCTCCCTTAGTGGAAGACAGATCACAAATATGAACAGCTAAAAGAGCAGCCAGGCAGAGTTTTAAACACACATTTCTGCTAACTGCTTTCTCTGAGTGTACGCACACCTCATTTCTCGAATTTTGCAATCAAAACTGATATGCTTTTGCAAAGGAGGAAATGGGTGCGACACAGCTGTATACCTCTGGCAAATTTGGTGTCCCAAAATAAAGTCAGACTAACATTACCTGTTTTAAAGCTGGGAAAGCCACAGTTGCAAATTCATCTGTGCGAGCTTAACAGAAACCAGGTGGCTTAATATACAATCAGTACTGGAAGCTTTTTCATGGGGCCAAAGGGAGGTGAAAAATGCAGTGTTCCCTTTCAAGAACAAGTTACCCTGCCATGGGGGATATGTGTAATATTCAAATAATCTCCACAGTTGTTGTTTTCAAACATTTCACAAACCTGAGATTTGTTCGTGTTGCTGGATGTATTGGCTGTTTGGCTATTTTGTGTTTTCCCACTTGACTGGGAGGATTCCAGTGACACTTCTTGTGACCCCACTCTGTTTGTGGTAGACTGACGACAACTCAACTGTTTAGAGGTTTTGCAAGGTGTTCCATCAGAATCCTTCAGGAAAATGTAAAGGATTAGTGACTTTTTCTTAAGAGTGAGTATTTCTAAAAGTGAAATTTCCTTTAAAAATAAAGGTAACAGTGGACAAAACTGAAAACTTATTTATTTTACTAGATATTAAAATTCTTTCAATCCAGAATTCTTATTGAGTAAAACAGATTTAAAGACGTATTGATATGTGATTCTGGTTTTGAGATTTGCCTTTGATTTATAAATAGAATTCCCAAACAGGTTTTTTTTCAAAGCTTTTGGCCTGTTTGTTTTTTAAAGCACGTGGCTTAGGACTAGCAGTCTGTTTTACTTTTGAAATACAGTTTTCACAGAGAAAGAAGGGCTGTGGAACTTTGTATCTACTATATTAACTTTCTACATGTACTGTGTCAAAAACACACTGCAACTTATATGTGTAGAAATTGCATAAGAGTTAACATCTTATGCAAGTTAGGATTCTGGATGAATTAACTGACTAGGATTGTGAGCTCCCAGAATGTATTCTGTGACAATATAAATCAGAAAAAAAAAAAAAAAAACCCGAAGGAATTTTAAAAGTCAAAGTCAGAAAGCCTCTAGTACTTACTACATCACTAGAGCTGGACAGTGTGGATGATGATGATGATAAAGGACCTGATGAAGAATTTGAAGAATGTTTACTAAGTGTTTCTGAAGTTTTATTTCTAGGTTTTCCCAGTGCTTCATTCTCTTCGGCAAGATTATTGTTGCATTTGTCCAGCTGCTGAGTATCTACTATCAAGGTTACTCCATTACCTAGTAAAAACAAAAGAGGAGCATCACCACATTTAAATGCAAAAATATGTTGCCCTGGGGGTTTTTAATATAGCCCCTAAGATAAGAAATGCATGCTACATCCCAGAGGCCATGCACAGACACCTGCACACACCCCAAATCCACCAGACTCATATGAGTGCATCTGTGTGTGCACTACAGGCCAGCACCTCCTAGCGGGTGCCACGCTTCAACAGCACTCAAATACATGGGTTTAAACTCGGTTCCTATATGCCCAATACCCAGCAACTCCAATTTTAATTTTGCTGGAGCTGCTAGGATCAGAAGAACTCTAAATAAGCCTTATTGCTTTGCAGGATTTCCTACACTGAAAATTCAAGATACAAAACTCTCACCTCTCACTAAGCTTTGCCTTAAAAAGAAAAAAAAAAAAAAGAAAAAAAATTAAAAAAAATAATTGGAACTTAAATCTGAACTAAATCAACAAGACAACCATTGTTACTGTCACCATTACCTTCCCAATAAGGGGCTATTTTTCTTTTTTTTTGATTGCTGTTTTATCTCAAGTAAGACATGTAGGAGGTAGAGATTCACAAGCTGTCCATGAATGTAGGCAGCTAAAGGGAGGCGATGGGAGCTCCTGGGACTGGGCACTGGCTGTCTGCCATTCCCAGGGACAGCAGGGCCACCAGGCCTGCAGGCTGACAGAGCACATTCAGCTGGCAAAGCACTAACACAAGTTCTAAACACAAGCAAACAAAATCCCAGCCTAGCCAGAAGAACGGGTCCTTGCAACATCTCTGATTAATCGCTATCAAGAGAACACTTCTGATAGGGAACATTCTAAAATTAACTAGAGAGTATCAAAATTAATTCTAGTTTGAAAATTTCCAGACAGCAGATACATCTGCACCAAAAGAGGGTGACAATGGGCTGCTGGAGTCAGAAGATGGGCAATGGATTAAAGGTGATTCAAAAGGGCATTGTCACCAAGGTCTCTGGCTAGATTTTGTGTGCTTCCATTTGTTAAAAACAAGATCATGATTGATATTTCAGGACTTTTTTGTTCAAAAGATTTATTCCACTTATATAGTGGAATAAGTATGCTGGCTTAAGTATCCCTTCCTTACACATATGGTATGTTTGACTTTAAAATTAAAATTAAAAACGCAGAATTTAAGAATACAGATTTAAACTAGCATGCCCAGTAATTCTTGTTAAAACCTTGTCCACATTTAAAGGACAAAGGAAGTAGGACACTGACAATGTGGCAATTTCAATTGGAAGTTGTTCCCAAATTTCTTTTTGGAAGGCAGAACACTTTACAGACCTCTCTACTGACCAAATCTATTGTAGTAGAATAAAGATGGGGACATTTTACTCTTGTACAAATCTGACTTTTCTGTATGAAAAGACAGGAATACTGAAGAAAAAAAAGGAAATTGCTGTTAAGATGCACACATTGACTTATGTGAGGCAAAAGCAACAAAATCTATACAAGCAAAATGTGCAGGAAGTTTCCCCTAAGCCCTGCTGAGTCAAAACTCACCATTACATGATGATTCTGTTCTGCTTTGCATTCCCCACTGCTTGGATATCCAGTCTCTGTATGTGGCCACTTCTTGTGTTACTCTAATTATTCTCCCTAATATACTGCAAACCAGGAAAAAAACAAAACCATCACCACAATTAATTTTTAGACACAGAAAAATACAAGCAATGAAAGTCTGAGATTTAGACTCAGAGATTTTACCTTTCTGTTTCGTTGTTAGGATAATATTTAGCTATCGGGGAAACCGCATGGCTCAGAACAACATAGGCATAATCAAAAGCCTGCTTCACTTGCATGGCACCATAGGAACTCCTCCCAACATCATTACCTTAAAATAAGAATATAAATAAATGAGTAAGATTGAAACTGTGGTTATCACCTTTCAAGCAGGAGACAGTAAACTGTTTTAAAAATTGCCCTTAAGTCACAACTAACTGCAGCCACCTCCTGTAGAACAGGATTAGCATAAAGCATATATATTTGGAAGAGCTTAAAAGATCTACAGATATTTAGATGTAAAGAAGACCAAACCACCAATTCTCTGGGTAAAAGTACAATACATGAAGGAAAAAAAAAATCCTGCAGTGCATCTAATAAACATTTATCAGTACTGCTATTCCATTTTGGTTTCTGAGGATACCTGGCTGTAATGGATCCTCGATGTACAGCATTGATGGTCTGTAGCCATCCAACATGCTTTTCTGCACTTCATCCTTGGCTACATAAGAGCCACCATCCTTTATTCGGATTCCAGTCTTCAGATAATTGAAGTGACGTCCATATAATTCAAAAAACTCTATTAAAAGAACACCATAGTTGGCATTGGGCATACAGGCATCTTCTCTGGGATGCAGCTATTAAGAAGAGAGAAAAAAATTCATTCCTTTAAAACTTCTTCTCTTTTTCACAGAAAACATGTCTAAATACAGTAGTAAATAATAATAAAATAGTTACGTAGTATTTTCCCTCGATAAAGCAGTTTTGCATCTTTAAGATGCTATGACAACTTTTACAAAATAATTACCTCTTTAAAAAAGGCTGTCAAGCACTAATGTTTTTTTGCATTTGAACTTATAGTCCAATAAGTGAACTTCCAGCACTAATGGCAGGGTCCTTGTGAAAAAGCAGATATTTGCCTCACAAACCTGGGTCTGCAATACAAACACAGACTTCTCATGTGCACAGCTGTATACAGGATCCCCTCTGCTGTTAAGCAGCTTGAGACACTGTGAACAAAACCAGCTCAGAATTGTAACAGATACGAAACCTGACTTTTAAATTTTTTTTTTTTAATGAGCAAACGGAAGTGCTGTTACTCAACATAAGAAAAATATGGATTCTGAGAGATTTTGGTTTTAAACTATATGCATGTTGCCCTTATTTCTTTTGTGCTCAGCAGGGAACTGCAAAGGCACTCAGCAAACTCTGAGTTCCAGTTCCAGGCTCAGGTTTTAGAGTAATTACAGTCTGGAAAAGTATGGACATACACTTGCAAACACAGTTATATATAACTTTTAGCTCAGGAGAAAGAACAGGGCTGATACAGCCAGAAATCAGCTACTTCATATTTGTCCAGTATTTCCCTCCCCCAGGCACAATGATACAGATTTAGCTCATGCATTTTGTTTTATTAGATTTAAGAGAAAGTTATAAAACACATTTGTTTGATATCGGCTTAGGAACCCTGAGAACCAAGATCACAGTGCATTTGTGAAAGCACATACAGGGTGCATGACCTGGAGACCAACTAAAGGACAGCTGCAGCTGACACCTTATGGAATTTGTTCCAAGCAAGTTATACAATATTCAAGTTGTTTTACCATGAATGACACATGTCATATCATGTGTATCAAAATCATATGTATCAGTGCCTGGCACTGGAACACCAACAGATGTTCCAAACATCTTTCCTACCAGAAGTATGAACATCAGAGAAAAAACAGAAGACAGGTGGGATATATCTAATTTTAAATGAAAAGGGGGTACAAACCCCCAAAAATGATAGCTTAAATGATTAAATTTAAAGGTTAATCAAATTCCTTCTTAAGGTGATGTCCTTATGCACCAATGACATTGACAGATTCCATTGAACTTACCTGAAGGAAACTGACAGCCATTAAAAAGAGACTATAAGAACCAATTCCACCTGTAAATACTTCATTAAGGTCCCTCTGCAACAGGAACTGTTTCAATACTAAAACTAGAAATGGTAATACAGGATATTTCTGAAAGAGAGAAACAAAGCTGTTACAATACTGAAATGCATGTATACAATGGATGCTAAGAGAGCACATTGAAACCATCTGTTTTAATATATATTACTTTAAAGCTAACTACAAATCTAACCTATCATACAAGTGAAAAGTAGAGCAAAGGAAGAACTGTGGAGATAATCAACATCTGTAACAAAACTGTGCTACAATTGAGAGATAGCTCAAAGTGCACTGAGATTTCTGTCCTTCAAGTACTTCAGATGCCCAGAATTAAAGAAAGCCCTTCAAAATTACTACACCCAGGTAACATTTTCAAGCAAGTTTCAAACATCTTCAAATACCTTTGGGTAACAGGTCCTTCAATGGGTTTATCTGCATGGATTCCCCTAAGAGGTGTGGAGAACACAGACCTCTGAGACAGCAGTGGAGGCTGGGCTATGCCTAAACTCTGTACACCCCCCACAGGGGTGGGGCAAAAGAGCCTCAATAATATCACTTGTATCAACACAGAGACAAAAAGTTCCTTAGCGTCACAGATGAAATGTGGGTCATGATGTCTGTGACCACAAAAAGATTAAAGGGAAAGAAGAACTCTGCTAAGAACTTCTCTGCATGAGCCTTACAGGGAGTATTGGGAGTCCTATTTAACTGAAAATCCCTAACTACCTAATTGAAGATTTTGAACTATTAAGAACTTCCAATCACAAGTTGAAGTGTTGAATACCAAAGTTTAAAGATGGGATTTTTCTCAGAAAACTGCAAACCCTTAATAAAAGCTCCAACTGCCTCAGACTTCCTAAATAACCTGGATGAAGAGGAAGTCCAATGCCAAACATGACATCTCAGTTAGTTATTGAAGTTATGTGGGACAAAATAAGACCCCAGAGAATTCCCCTGAAAGTGTTTTATAGAGAGTGCCTCAAGAACACCAATGAAGCCTCTTGGCAAGAGCACACCAAGTTTTCTGCAAGTCAGACAAAGGACCCTCCACAGCAGCACAGCTGCCCGTGCTCAAGGCCAGCTGTGGTGTGGCACAGCTGCACGGCCTTGGCTCAGCCTGCTGGGCTAGCAGCCCCGTGACACGGCACTGTGGGCAGCCTTGCTGGGCCTGCCACCCCTGCTGGAGAGCTGCTCCCCAGCTCAGCTCTTCCCTGCACTGCCAGCCCGAGCACTGCTGCTGATGGGACCCTAATCCTGACCTGCCCACAGCCTCGACATCCCCACCGGCCTCCTGTCTGCCAGGCACTGGCCAGGCTGGGAGCTGACCCCAGCTCCTGCCCAGCCCTGCTCTGCTCTTTGGGCTGGGGGCACCATGGGGCTGCAGCCTCGCCCCTGCTGCCACACACAGCTCCTGATCCATCCCCAGGGGCACAGACCCCTCTTGCCCTCTGATCCAAGGCCAAAGGGTCACAAGGAACCCAGGCCAACTTGATTTTCTGTGCTTTCATACACAAAAACACCTTCAGGCTCTCATGAGAAGACTATCATCTCCCATCTTGAAATTCAGAAGTGCATAGTTCGATGAACTGCAGTTAAAACAGCAGAACGCTCAAAACATGGATTAGTGCATTTTTCTTAATCATTGTACCATTAAAAGTAGTCCACATTTTGTTCTTGTACTTTAGTATCTTCATGCTTTTTAAGGCAATATATCTGAAACTTAAGAACGTCCCTCAGCTTTATCAGACGATAAAAAACAACAGAGTAAAAGTGTATCTTTAGTAAGGATGCAGTCAAAGTAAAGCAGAAAACAAAACTAAATTATCAAATACTCAGCATGTAGTTCCATGTGTTAGAGTGTTGCCTAACCTTAATAAAATCTTTGATGAGCTGGGCTGCTTTAACTCCATTCTGTACATTAAAGCTTATGTCAACTTTTACTTCAGTGAAGGAATCTGTCAATTTAATAATAGGTACCTGCAAAAGAAAGATACAGTAAGTCAATACAGATTTCCAAGACACACTTGGTTTCATTTATAACTTATATGCACCAGTAAACCTGAATGAATTTTCATGAATTTATAGAGAGGAGGTGGGCAGTGAAATCAGGACTCCTATTTATGAACTCACTTGCCTTGCCAATCTATTTACATAAACTTTGCTTTTCTGACTAATAAACACTATTTTCAATTTACTGTCCTGCTGAACAGAACATAATGCTTCACCTTCCAGGTGATTTATTTTGGATTTGTTTGGGCGAGTTGCTGCTGCAACAGCTCAGCTCTGGTGGAGACCACAGACACCAGAGGGAGACAAACACTGGAGAAACAGTGTTTGAGACAGAAATGGTCCTGCAGACATCAGAAATGACACGACATGTCACTGGGTCATCACTCCTCACCAAAATGAACTTCAGTCAAGAAGTACAAGATATGGAGAGCACTCGAGCACTCTGATGTATCACCACCTGAGTGACTGCCAAATTACCTCTATACTAATAACAGTGATGACTTAGATACCCAATACTCTTACATACTCTTACAATTAGCAAAAGGTAGGAAATTATAATGGAATTAATCTATTTTTTGCAAGACATACCACTACCTATTTAGACAAGGCTGTTCTTAATTCTTCCATGTGAAAACTGATTATACCTGCTTACTTGCAAAAAGAAAAAAGAAATTATTTACTTATGTAAAATCTCTGTCCAGAAATGCATTAGTTTAAACACATCAATGCACAACACTGACTAGTCCAATCTCTCTTAAAAGCAACATGCTGTGCATATGAAATATCAGACAATTTCCACAACAGAAAAACTGCTTTTGTTATTGCACTATCAATTATTTTGTCAGCAATAAAAATCATACTAAATAAAACAGTTCTGTATGTTCTGTTTCAAATTTAATATACAAAATAGTTTCTGCTTACGAAAATTCATTCTATTAACCAACATCTTTCTTTGATTAGAAATTTAGCTCAGAACAAGGAAATACCCTCTTCCCCCAAACTTACAGTTGCCTTATCTAAAACCTTTACTGAGTTTTCATCTGCTACATTGTGCTTTCTAAGAGCTTCTTCCAAGGTCCAAAGAGGTAAGGTCTCCCATTTTCCAAACACAACTAAATCAATATCACTGAAATGGAAAAAAATATATTTATTCAAATTAGAAGACCAATACACTTTAAATATAAACAATCAACATCTATACATAATGCGAATAAAGCTGACAGAACATAGCTTAACCAAATAATTAATCATGATTTTTCTGAGGAAATGGTTGGAGATGAACTCTTACATTTGGGGAAATACAGACCATTTCAGGTTACCTAGAGAAATATAAACATAAATCAATTAGGCTGCAAAGCCTAAGATTAGTCTCCTCAGGCCACACTGTGAGTAGAGAGGGATCAGCTTCTCTGGAGTGATTCAGAGCAAGAAATTAACTCGTTATGAATCACCACCTTTGGGCTGTATTCATCAGGAATTCATCGGTTTGACAGCCTGACACTGAAAGGAAAAGTCCTGGTTCCCATCCTCTACCCACAGACGCACGATTCTGTCTCCTCCTTTGCTCCAGGTCTGGTGTTTGCCTAATTCTCAGCAAATCAGTTCAAACTATTAATGGGTCTGGCAGAAACTTCCTTCACTCCCCCTTTAAAGAGCCCACTGAACATTCTGGGGAAATTTCCTGCCTCTTTGCATCTCTGTGTTGGCTTTCTGATAATCAGAGCACCAGAGGGCACAGGGTAAGCTGCTGGCCTGTGGTGCCAAGAAGAGGGAGCAAGGAAAGCGAGAAGAAAACATGGCAACTTGGACTTCAGGAAGCAACAAGCTATTAAATAAAAACAAGCCACTTAATTAACTTCACTCATTGACTCAGCTCCTTGAAGGGGTGTCTCCATCCCACTACACTTCCTCCCTATGCACACAGTCATTTCACTGCACAGGGAGCTGACACCCTAATTCAATCCCTGAACTCAAATTCAGATCATGGCTGGTGTCATATCTGAAGCCAGTGAGAGCTACTGTGAGACCCTGAGCTTCTCCCTCTTTGCTCCCAAGTCCTTGGATTCCCCTGCTTGGCCAGGAACACGAAGGAGGTGAGCGTGTAACCCTATAGTAATGCTAGCAGGATGCTTCAGTGATATGGGAAACTGTGCAACAGAAAATACAAAAAAGGTTAGAAATGCTTCCCCCTACAACAGATTCTGTAGATCTGCTGATTGCAAACACCACTGCTTTAACAATCCCAAAGAAACTACATCTGCATTAGATGAGCAGTCTCCTGCCAAGCAGCAGTTCAGCCACAGAGCACTGGGCTGACAAGAACAGGCAGCACCCAGCCGCTTACAGAAATGTGTTCAGAACTGCCTTGGAGAGCAGGAAATGTGCTGGACGTTTCTCTTCTAAGCTAAATTAGTGTTAAACCCACTGCTGACAGTTAAAAACAGGAGACATCTTTCTGATGCACAGCAAAAGAGACAAAGCAGCTCTGTTGCCACCTTGAGCATGGATACTGCCTGCAAACGGACAGAGAGATCCAGAGCAAAGCAAGTGTGTGCCCAAACCTTCAACAGCAGCTTAAGTGAATGGACAGAGCGAATCCCAACAAAGAGACACAGCATTAAAAACACACTGCAGGCCTTTCTGCATCCCAGAGCCTGAAATCTAAACAAACGAGAGGTAGGGAAAACCTAGGGCAAAGGGAAGCTTTGACAGAAGGCAACAGTGAATTAATGACCAACACACAAATGAAGGCTGTTCTGAAAGTTTGGCAAGTACTGCCACAGGAAGTTTTTTTGTGGGTTTATGTACTGTATTTGAAGTATCTGCATTTTTTCTTCCCTAAAACCTCACCTCAAATACTGATTGAAATAAATACTCAAGAAAGGCAGTATATGACAACAGAAAAGCATTTTTGCTACATCTGTTTCAAAACAATCAAGCAAATATAGTAAATTATCCATCAATTGGCCAGGAATCTCTCTCTTGCATTACCAGAATCAAATCAAATTTAATTAAGCCTATTTAAAATAATTTTTTAAAAGGCCAGGAATGAAGACAAAGTGAAAACAATGAGTATTTGTACACCTCACTTCTGGCTTTGCAAATAAAAACTGAGAAATTAGACTTCCTTACAACTCCTGAAACTAAAGCAGGTACTAAAGGATCTGTCAGGTTCTTTCTTTTCCAAACAGAGATGAAACAATGATGAGGATATCCCCCACCTGCAGGCAGTACTAGATGTCCTCCTGTTCCCAAAGTACAAAAGTTATCCTCAGATTTATGCTATTTAAATGTGTTTATTCCCTGCAGCCATTTAAGCCTTTCACTCAATTTCTATTTAGTTGTCATAAAAACTCACAATTTCTACACAGAAGATACCAGCATCACTGATTAAAGACTCTTTATGAAAACTAGCAATAAATTTGGAAAAGGTAGATGTTGACTATTGTAGAGATTTCACAAAAGAAGACAAAGAAAAAACCCAATCCTGTATGTAATACTGTCTCTTCAGCATTAACATTAACAATGTGATGTTAAAGGTTTCAATTTAGTCATCTGTAGAGGTAAAATTTAGCTTTTCTTTTAAAGCAAAAACCTTCTTTTGGTATTCATGAAGCCAAATCCCCAAATAAGCTTTTTTTGACAACATGGTAATTCAGATCCTTCTACTGATACATGCAAGATCTATATAGACACGTGTTGCAGTCAATAGTCTTATTCATTGTATTTCTGTACACTTTGCAGAGAACTAATAGCTTAACATTTTCTTAGCATAACAAGTATTGACACAAGTAACACAGATCCTGGGAAAGCAGATAATCAACCCCGGGGTTACAGGCACAACAAATTACTTTTCTTTTTTGTGGAATCTGCACTGAAAAATTACTAACCTTGTAGGTAAATATAAACCAGTTTTAAAACTTCCAAATATCTGCACCTGAAACACAAGAAAAGGATATATAAGAAAACATATAGGAAGAAAAGAAATTTTTCAGGCTTCAGAAGACAAAGAATCTATTAAGCTGCTTGTAAAGGCTATTGCTACCCTCCATTGGTAGATTTTGGTATTGCCAACAGGCACTCAAATATTTCTGTTAAAGCATACACATCTTCAATCTACTACAAACAGCTGATCCTCATTGTTTTTACTCATAAAACATTAATAACTTTGACTTTCCTAATAAAAAACTGCTTTGCAACGTAAAAATTGTTCCCATGACCAAATCTGTCAAAAACCCAAGATTTTGAAATGCTAAACGATGACAGACACTTAAGAAAAACAATATCAGTTTAATTTGTATTTTGCTTTCACATCTCAAAGTATACCTCTCAGTATTTAAGCATTTTCAAAGTTTAACGTATTTCCACTGCTTTACCTACTTTAAAAAAAAAATCAATTCTATCATGACCCATTTTTTTTTCTGCATTACAAAGCAAGTAGCACAACTCTGTCTATTTCTGCTTAAACAACAAACAAAAGTTTCATAAAGCTTCACATCCCACAGAATTACTTTATTATGCTGGATTTTTACTAGCACTGGAGGTGTAGATCATCAGGTTTCCCCTGCAGGCTGTCCAAAACCACACTCTCATTACTCAGCCAAGCCTGGCAGGGAGGTCGGACTCGTGTGCTGTCTCAAAGGGGGGCTGGGGAGACTTCAAAGAAAAAATATCTACACATTTGGGCTAATTTTCAGCCATTCTTCTGATGTGTTTTCCTGGAGCCACCTTATACAGACTTCAGTATTCTGCTTTAATGAGTCTCATACACCAGCTTGATTGCCACCTATTTGTATGTCAAGTGACCCACTTTTTATGTTTTTCCCCTTCAGGATAAGAAAAAGGGAGAGACAGGAAAAGATGATGTTTTGCAAGTGCCTTAATACTTTAGTAGATTAAGAAGCAGTTTGAGTGCTTCTTTCTGATTACTTTTTATCACTTCACTCTTCTTAGCCCCTCACCTCACATCCAATAAAAAGTACATAGACAATTTAATACTGAAAGTTCATAGCTTCTCAAACTGGCAAAGACTGTGAGAGGTGCCACAGCATGAGCATCAATATTGTACAAAACCATAAAGGCATCACAAAGCTAAGAATGTAATAATAACAATTATCACTATTTTTAATCCAGGATAGTAATAAAAGTACCCTCTATGAAATTGGCTTCAGTCAAACCAGGATTCACTTGGGGACCAAAAACACCAGAGAAGTGCTTTTGCACAATAAAACAGCCACTGATGGGTTTGGAAAAACCTAAATGTGCTTTCACATTATCAAACAAAATAGTGTGTTCAGCTGAACAGCAAAGAGAGCCTTTACTGAATAAACAACCCTGAAAGTATTCATAAACTTACTGATAGAACATATATGACCTTTAACAAAAGGAATGAAACAACATCTGCTCTTGTACAATAATCTGGAGTATGAGAAACTCTGAACTATTAAAAAAGAAACCCACACCCACACTTCAATCACTCTCTCACAAAAACTGAAAAGACAAAAGAGGAAGAGTGGGGAGATCAGAACACAAATTTTACAGGATTTTGATTTATTATCAGTTTGGAATTTAAGCTCTGTAGCCATGCATGCATTTAAAGCATCCCAAACACAGAGCACTATTACAGCTTGAGACATGAGCATTAGTTTTTGTGGTGTGCCAATGCTGCTGATCATGTCTTTATTGTTTGTGGACAGAGATATGTATCTGCACTCATAAGATAACTTCAGTCTTCACAGTACTGTCATAACTCCTCTACACTACTGTTACTCTTTATCCCACATTTCTGTGAACTTGTTCATATTAAATTCCATAGTCCCTGAAGGAGCTTTAATTACAGTATGTGTCCAAATACATGCTCACTAAGCACAACAGAATTTGAAAATCCACAAAAGCTTGGTAAATCTCTGGTACCAAAATCCCTCTGTCAAAACAATAGCAAAAAAAAAAAATCCACAGCAAATTTAATTTCCCTTTCTTCTCTTTCTTCTTCATCTCTCTTCCTTTTCTTCATCTTTCAGTAGAATTTTCTGAACTTTGTTGAACTAAATAGAGTTCATCTTTCTACTTTCATTGCCAGTCACAGTATTTTCATAACTGAAGTGTGTGAAGTATGCAACATTCCCTCTTTTCAGATCTATGTGGTCACATGGACATGAAGCTGAGGATATTATGACAACTGTATCCTAAATTCGACTATGTAAGTACTTATTTGTTTAGTAGCCAAATTTTCCTACTGAACTGGTCAAAAATCTTTGACTTAAAAAGTTTTCATTTAAATGTTTTGGGTTGTTTGGTTTCAGCATAATTAAAGTGTTTCTTATGGTCAGAGCCCTGCTGATGCCAAGAACAGTTCTCACTTACTAGGAATGTTTCCTTCTAAGCACATTCCCTTGAGTAAGAGAGCAAATGACACAATTGCTAACTTCTATAAATAAAGAAACAGTTTAGGATACCTAGTTTTACCCCCCTCCATCTGCTTTTTCAGCCTTCTCCTAAGTGGAACAGGGGAGGAGAAAAAAAAGCACACGCTCAGGCACATTCCACATGTATATTCTCTGTACATTTAAATTCATGAAGCATTATTTTCCTTTTCTTAGTATTTGATTTTTATGTATTTATATATTTTTTATGTCTTAACCTATGTGTTTAGTGAGAAACTACAAGCTAAATGTGTATGTTTACCTTCCAAGTTTATTTTAGCTGGTTTGGCTGCATCAACGACTCAAAATGAACAGCTTAAACATTAACTCATCACTTTACACTACTCAGCTAGAGCTGAGGACATTGGACCAGATAACACTCCACCTTCTCAGAGCATGTACTCAAAACCTGAATCTTAGAAGTAGCTAAACCAACAGAGATTTTCAAAAGGTTAGTGATTAACTCAAAGGACTGAAAAATTACAAGAGACTGTCCAAGTCGAACACAGTTGAGTTCAGCACTTCAGTTCCGAAGCTGCTCTGGCAAAATTAGATTTAGAAAAATAACACCCACAGTAATGCTGTTGTCACCATTCAGCTCCCTTTCAGCATCCAGAAAACGGAAGAACATACAAAAGAGAATTCTTCCTCAACGAAACAACTGCAGACAAAATGCAGTTGGGCTTTGAAGAACAGTTACTGACTTGAGAAAAAGGAACTGGCACACTCTCACTCTCTAACATTTTCAAGCACAGTGGAGAAAGACAGTCCTGGCAGTTTTAACTGGCCCTAATTGAAAAGTGAACTTCAGTTTTTCAACTACACAGTGTGTGCTTCCTCTCAGTCACAGCTAAGCCCAGTGGTCAGCCGTCGCTTATGGTAGGGCTTGTAATTTGCTCCCCCTCCTTAAATACCTGGTGGCTACAAAAAACTTTCAGCAGCTCATAGAAAGACTATTTCTCAAGGATTCAAAGTTTTATTTATATATATATATATATATATATATATATATATATGTTATATATGTATGTAAAAAGTTATTTTTAATACAAAAAACTTTTACAGATCAAGTCTGTCCTACAGAGTATCTCTGAACTAGTATGTTCTTGTGCCCCATTCAAACTGCTAGTGGTTAACAGAGAGATCCCCTGGTAATAAATCCATTCAACCTCATTAGACTAGTTAAGTTTGCAGCACACAAACTTGCCTAGGAAATAGCAACATCTCTAGGCTGAAGCAATCTGTGGTTTTGGTGAAATCCTCTCCTCCAAGGCACTGGCAGGGTATATCACAGCATTCACTGTTTCATACCCACACTGCTCCCTACACCACTGCCTGCCAGATCACCACTCCTGCTCTTGATTGGGGTCCACCTGACTGTTTCACTGGGGTGGAGGAGAGCTGTGCAACACCTGCGACACATGCTGCTCACTTACACTGTTCCCATGGAAAGGTTACTGTGTTTGCTCAAAGAGAAAATTGCCAGATACACGGAGTAATGACTCAAGCACCTCCCTCCAGCTGTGCAAAGGCAGCAGTCACTGTGTAGAGAGTGCTCCTTCCACACCATGCTCACTGATACATCGTCCACAACAACTACTACTTTGAAAATGTGAGTATACTTTACACACAAACCCACACACCACATACACAGAGCTTATACAGAAATCACATTCTGTCATATTCTGCCAATTTCTAAAAAGGCACTCCAAAGAAAAACAGGCTAAGAAGATTTGAAATGAACAGTGGATTTAAGTCACTCATGTCAAAACACTGTCTTTTACTGTGGCAGGATCAAAGAGCATTCCTTATACTAGAGATTCTGCTGTCTGAATCTGGTTTGCTATTCTAGCTAACAAGCCCTTATTTTCAGCTACTGCTATCTACAAATAGATGACTACAGCAACAGCTAGAAACTTACATTCTGGAAATGAACACAATATTAGTAAGAGAATACAATTAAACTAGATTCAATTATGCCAGAAACCCAACTGTGTCCCATAAAACCATACTGACTTATAAATGCAACTTCTCTGTCTTCTTTTTAATCTAACCTTTATCAAAACAACCCCACAGCTCTACACAGGAGAAACTCTTGTTTTGAATGAGTATGTACTAGCAAAAACCCATCTTCAGTGGAAAGAGACACTACAGATTTTAAGCTCAGCACACAGATCTACAGATTCGTTTCTTCCTAAACACAGACTCCTGATTTTTTTAAAACTTGTAAAATATACCAATTTAGTATAACTGCCCATTAAAAATATCATGTTCTACATAATGTGACATTGCTGGTACACCAGAAAATAAATCTTAATGGATTTATTCAAGTTCACAGGTCTTTGGACTAAAAGCCCTACTACAAAAGACAGGAGTTCAGAAGATTTTTTTAAATGCAATACATGCATATATGTCTCATATGTTCCCATTCATCTTATCAAATAAATATTTGTGAGACTGAACACTGCCACACTTTGTGCCTTTTCTTCGACTACAGCAGGACTAACTTGTCTTTGGTCCTACGTGTGACAGAGATTACCCTCTATTATTTGAGAAAGCTCACCTCTCATTTCACCAGAAGTCTTTTTACATTTAACAAGGAAAAATAAACAACATTTGCAATATTCAATATTCCGTAAAGTTAACAGACACAAAATATTGTTTTTACATATTAACAAATAAAACAGTGTCCTACTCACATCTGCATTAGGCCAGAGCTCTTTGATAACATTTTCTATTCTGGTCACCACTTCCATCCGCATTCTCTCTTCTTCAGGTCTGGGAGACATATACTTATAAAAGTCAATGATTTCTTCATGAAGACTAAGAAAGAAAGAAAAAAAAAAAGAAAAAATCAGAAAAAAACCCATATGCAAATGAAGTATCAACAATTCTAACAAAAATGCTTTTTAAGCTCCTAGTTCCCAATTTCGTTAAGGGGCAACTTTAGAGCAGCATGCAATTAAAAAAAAAATCCACATTCACAATGCTTTGTAGCATTTAGTTCCACATTAGTTTCTTATGCCAACAGGTCAATATTGCACTTGATTTGCTAAAAGCATGGAAGCAAATCTAAATCCAAGTGCCTTCAATTCATATTGAAAGTCACACTCTATTTTAATGCCAGCATAACACAGAAATGGTTCAGTCTTCAACTATAAACGCAGCTGTAGCTCTGAGTACACACTTCACAAAAATTTAAACAGGAGGTTTTTAGCCAACACTTCCTAGTCAGCCCCTTGGCACCAGGCAGGGAGTTTCAGGCAGCAGTCTGTATTCAGTACCACGCTTGCAAAAGTTGACAGTAATTGTGCCAGTACTAGAGCTAGAAAAACTGCTTCTTTTACTGCTTATAGAAGTCACATAAACTAAAAATGTACTCTCCCCCATAACCCCAGAAAATAAGTAGTACGCATGCAGCAGCAGTTGTTCAGAAGAATAAGCAACAGTTAACCCATATATAATTTACCACATTACATGTGTTTTTCATTGTAAGTTATGTTTAGCTTGCCTGTAATGAGACCTGAAATAAAAACATCTTCATACAGTGCCACAAATTTCTGTGGTTCTGTAGTACCAGAAACACATCATCTTGACTAATAATGTAATTCCAGCCACAGAGTAACTAAATTAATTTCATTTGTTTCCTGCAATGACCATTATAGTAATAGCTAGTTATCTTTTAAGAATGTATTGTTTCTAGTAACCAAGTATAACTGCATCTTTCATTAAAGCTCTGAGGGACCATCAGAAGAGAGCAATTTATTAAGAACAAGCTCCTAGCTAAGATGGGGAATCTAATACTTCCCTACTGCATACACACTTAAATAAATCAAATGTTAATAACTGGAATCTGTATACAGGTATCAACAAAACTGATTAAAATAACCAACAGTTGTGTTTAACAGAGTCAGAGCAGGGAAAGAACTCAAACCACCTGTGTTAAGTTCTTCCAATGCTGATATGAACAACACAAGCTTCTCTCCCTCCACCCCCAAGTTAAGGGAACAGTCACAAAAGCCTGGCACCTTGTGGAGGCCACCACCGAATAAGGCAAAGAGAAAAACTCTGACAGAGGAGATCTCTTACCTCCTCCTACAGCTGCTTTCTTGCTTTTCCTTGGAAGCTTACATGCTGGAGTTAATGTGCACATTCCAAACCACCACTTACACCTTACACCACAGAATACTCTGCCTTCAGCTTCTCAGCCATCTCCTGCTCTACTCTTCAATGCTAGTCCATGTGTTGGCATTTAAACTCTCTTAGTTATCTTCCCAGTGCAAGTACTGGATTCAGGTGAAAAGTACGTGATAAAGGACAAGTGGAACACTCCAATGAGCAAGTTCACTCCCTGTCCTCACTGCCAGTCACATGAACTGAATCGCTAATTTAGTTTCCACATGCTTGACCATTAATCTAGCTTTCAAAACCAGAAGCAACAGGGAAATGGGCAAAACCCCAATAATTAAACTCCTGAAAATAAAAATTATTTTTCAACTGTAATTTGGTGAACCAGCTTACAGGATAACCTCTGAGTCAGGTCTGTCTTTAGGGGGTACACAGTGGGGATCTGATCAAGAAACACAGCCCCATTTCTGCCTCTGCTCCTCTGGACTAGCTGGAGCAGACTGGTTACATCCACAAGGCACATGATTTGGCCCAGAGCAGTGTGTTCAGCAAGGACTGAATGCCCACAAGCACTGCGAGCCACGAGGAGCAACACCAGTCTGAGAGCACTGAAGGGCATGAGACATGCTGGGATGATACCAAGGGAGTATCCCTGGGGAGAAATTCAGGCGTGGCACAGCACAAATCCACACTGCCCACCATTAGTGGGCCCAGCTGTACCCAGGCTAGCGATTTATGGGAGTTAATTGTTGCCCCATCCCATCAGGGAACTTTGAAAGAACAAGGCAATCACAAAAGAGGTCCCCAAAGTGCCCAAAGAGCCAAACCATACAGACACTGCAGTTCTCAGGGCAATGCTCTTTATTAACTCCACTGACACTCTTAATCTGGATAATTGTATCAATTGGAACGTTCTTTAGAAGCACATAAAATAATGATGTGCTGTCAGAACCAGATGTATTTCTTTCTCTAAACATAAATAACAGATGTCTGCTGATTTCTTTGCATGGGATCCTGCTTATTCTTAGGTTGTCATTAAAAGCTTTGTGGCAAAACAAAAAATAAAGCTACCTGCAAACACACAAAATTACATTACACATGCCCAGAATGTTAGCAAACACTGCACATGTAGAAAACAAATGAAATCTTAACTTTTCCAGTGATAGAAGAAAGGCTTAAAGACTACTAGAGAGAGTTCCCATCAGCACTCTAGCTGGAAATAGTACAGACATATCTGTGTTTCATCTGCTGCAAGGCTGCCCGCTGCCAGGACCTCCTGTGCTGCACAGAACCATGGTGTGCAGAAGGCAGGCAGAAGCTACAGGGGCTCAAGACTACACCTGGATCCATATCTCCCTGCCCAATAACAGGCTGCTGCCAAGAAATAAGGGAATGATTAATTAAAGCCAAGACAAACAGAAGTAGGCACACATGGATTTCAGAGCAGTACAACATGACTTAGAGGCGTGACTCCAATTAATGTGGAGATAACTCAGGCTGTATTGAAAATTAAAACTCAAGGTTATCCACTGTCTTAATCAACATCTATTACAGCCATTGTTTTTCAAAACAATTTGTTAGAATTAATGGAGTCTGTTTACAAAAGTCTCTAGTGTAATTTTCTATATTTAGCTAAAATGAAGATCAAAGAGACTGAGATGTTCTTTCTGGCATCATAACAGTATTTTATTATTTAATTATTTAATACCATTACATTCATCAGTAATTTCATATAAAAGTCCTTAAAAAGAGACTTGTTTATAGAAGGAAATTACACTGTAATAAACCTGATTTCACTATTGAAAGATATTTCATTTGGCTTTATAGTCATACAGAAGCATACCCAAAACATACTCAGGATGCATGGAGAGAATTCCCTGCCATGCATAAGAGCATTAATTTGCCATTTTTGTTATAGCAAATAGGAGTAAACAAGTGGTCTTTTGTCCTGTACTTCAGGAAATCTTAACACATAGGGAAAAGTAAAATAAAAAGTTCTCTTACGCTTTTCTTTAAACAGGTTTTAAAACGAAGTTCTACCTGCATCACACCCGTTTTCAAGTCTGGTAAGCTGATTCCATCAGAATTTCACAGAAAGAACAGAATTACAGAGAAGCCACTGAATTTAATTTCATGTTCACCTGAGACTGACAGTGATGCATCATTAAAAAATAAACTATGGCTGCAAAAGCTGTAATCACAAGAATGACTTCCCATGGTGACATCACTGAATAGCCCCACGAGGAACAAGAGACCGTGAGACTCAAGTCTTTTAGGTGAAAAGTTGCAGCTTTTGTGAGGTGCAAGTACTATGGAAATACATTACTTAATTTCATCACAACTTACTTTATTTTGTAGCACAACTTGTGGGCTCTAAATGCACAACTCAGGACTCTCAGGCTCCTTTACAAAAGACATTGTTCTGGAGAATGAACTTGCTGCACGTCTGGCAATCAATTAAAAATAATCACATACTGGGCTTGGCAGCTACCCCGGTGGCTGCCCTGGGTGGGACCATTCCCTCGGACCCCACTGCCCCAAGCAGCTGAGCCCGGTCCCGCTAAAGCTGAGCAGCCAGCGAGGTCAAGATCATTCTGACCCATTTTGCTTAATGACAGCATAGCAGTTAAGTGTTGCTTTGTGTCAACACGCCGTATTGTACTAACCAGAATAATTGGTTTTAACTGAAAAAAACCCTGCTTTGGTTATTCTGGAATTGTGCTATACTTCCACTCTCCTCTGGCTCTTCTTTATTCTTCATTTCACAGGAGAAATTACACAGGCATGCATGTTCTAATTTCTGTCATCAGGGCGTTACCCATGGCTTCTGCTCCAACTGCTCAAAATTCTACTTATCCATCCCAAAGAGCTTTTCTGCCTTGGGCTTATATATTCCTTTGCACACAAAAAGCTATTTGCAAGTCACTAAAGATAATTTAAAACAGTGGATATCAACTATACTCAAAAAAATCGTCTAGTGCTCATGTGCTACAGTTTGGTTTTGGCAGGATTTCTGAAGGAAGTTTCATTTGCAGAATGAAAATCTAAATTATTTAGAAACTCTCTAGATGGTGGGCTGAAGCAAGCTATGAACACACAGGTGACTTTCATCTTCCCAAACTCCATGCTTTAAACTTTAAGGGATATTTCCAACAGTCCTGCAGCACTAAATGAGCCTTTTGTATCTGAGTTTTCTTTGGATTCATAATTCCTAAAGGCCAGTGTTTAACTGAAGTCTCCTCTGGACTTAAAAAAATGCCAAAAACAAAGGAAATGGAACATACTGTAGAATTTCAGGATTATAATTGTCTTTGGAGAAGAATGTGAAGGAGGAACACAAGGTATTTTAGCCACTGAAAGCATCAATACTTAAAAATCCAAACTGTATCCATCCCTTCACTCCCAAAAGGAAAGCTAGCATTGCATAGGAGAGAGAATAACTTCAGTTTGAAGCCCTTCAAAGGTAATTTACTAAGAAAAAGATGGTACTGGTAAATTCTGCCAAAACTTTGTACGTTACATGAACTAAACAAAGCTTTTACCCCTAGAATTCATGACCTACTAACTTCTGAAATAGTTTTGAACAACAATTGTACTAAGGTAAAGGAAAGACACAGAGAGCCCAGTCCTCACTCTTCCCCTCACAATTGTATTGGGGAATTCGACACCTTCCTAAGTTAACCATCAGTTTCAACACTGATCTTCCACAAGCTTAATAAAATATTTTCTAGATTATTATTACCATCTACATGTGTTGAATAATGAAGTAGGAACAACAGCAGACACTGTAAAGAACACAAATTATTTTCCCACCCACAAACTCAGGCAAAACCAAACGTTAGAGTCCTGAAGGGAACTGTAAATATGAAGCATCTGCTGAGGTCCTTTCCCTACCACCTGGGCCTCCACAGCAGACAAATCCTTTTAATATTTGCTGGCTTAAGCTACTGAAAAAAACCCAAAACACTTAACTGCATTTGCAGGTGATTTAATAGGCACTTAAGTTTCAGGGTGATGACACATCAGTCCTCATAAGAAAATAAAATTATGCATAATAAAGGAAAAAATTTTCAAAAACTTCAGAGACTTTGACTGTCAATTTTCATATCCTTAGTTACTGAACCGTATCAATAAATTATAGGTCACATAGTAACCATATCTTGAGGCACATATGCCCTATGGGAGCTTTAAAGTCAAACATCCCAAAACATGTCCAATAAGAGCAACTTGAGAAAACCAGGAAAGCTTAAGAAGCTGAGTTTTTGATACCACACATTTTTTCTTCAGTTCACCCATTTGAATAACAGCTTCACAGACCATCTTTTCACAGTTTACCTAAAAACAGACACGCAGAAAACAACAGGTATTCCACTGCCATATGATTGCTAAACATCACTGAAAATCAGGATATCCACTGTATAAACAGTTTCTTAAGGTGCAAAAGGAGAATTTTCCTTTGCAGACAGGTAGGCAAATGAGAGTTGTATCTGCCCCTGTCCACTGCAGCCCAGGTGTTTGTCACCACTGCCTGGCTTCCCAGACCCAGGGGCTGCTATACCAGGATTACCCACACCAACCTGATCCAGCCAGGGCAAAGCTAGCCAAGCTAACTCCCACCACCTTTATCAGTTCAGGAAAAGCAGCCACTTCTTCTCAGAGCTGTGGGGGACCCACAGAGGAGCCTGAGCCCCCCAGGATGGCAAGGGGTGAGAAGATGCAAGCAGAGCTCCTTGAAAGGGCACAGCAACACCCAAGAAACACCTTTGGCAATCTCCTCTGGTAGCTCTCAGGGTTTACCCAAGAACAGCTTGCCCTTTCTATCTCATATTTCTTGTCTGCTGAGTAATTCACAGAATTGCCTTTTAGGACCAAGGGAGAGCAAAATTTCCACAAATATGTAAATTATTTCAGAATCCTGATCTTGTTTTCAGGACTAAAGTCTGAATTGGGATTAATCTGACCATGCTGATACTGAGTTTTGAAAACACAGAGATAGTTTGTTCACTGCTACCAGTTATGGTATACTGAATATGCACATTTCTTCAAAAGCTGTGGAGAAAAAAAAGCCACTAAATTTACACTACAAGACCTACACTTTCTATCCTGTGCAAATACTTGAAAGACTATTTCTTCCTCCCAATCAACACCCAATGCCCCCAAATCCCTCAAATTAATGTTATTTTTTTCACTTATGTTCTGGTTTTACATTAACTTATGTGTTTAACTGCATCATAAAAGGCACTAAAATAGCACTGCTTTAGGGAAACAGCATAGTGTAATAGAGACATTAAAACACTGGACAAAAAAGAAATGTGGACAGTTCTTTTGAATTATTTAAACTGGTATCTCTATCTTTCCAGTTTTTTATTTATTTTAAAAACCCTTTCTTTCAATCAGAATGACTGCTCTCTTCTTTAAACTGACTTGAGCTACTTCTAACTAAAATTCCCAAGCATATTTAGTCAAGAAGTAACATAAATTTTCTTACCAAGGTAAAAGTGAGCACTTTTTGTCTGTTTATAAATTTCATTGTGTGCTTTGCCTTCCTAAAATAGACTTGGATGTACTAGAATCTTTCCTACAGAAATTTGTCTTTCAAGAGGGGGAAAAATCCTACTGAACTTTAATTATAAATCAGATGCTTGAATTAGTCCTACCAGTAAGTGATTTAAAGTGTAACTCAGCAACTAATCCACTAGCTTTTAAATCTACACCATATGCATGCTCAGTCTTGCTCTTTATTTTTGCAGCATTTCCAGCAAAACATCAAATGCCAGCTGGAAAGACTGTTTTGAGAAATACCCTTACTTCCCACTGCCTTTTTTTTTTTTTTTTTTTTTTTTAATCACACTGCACATTAAAACAATCTAGCTGTATCACTGCATGTGTGGGAATAACCTTCTATTTCTTCCCTGGAAAGCATCTACATATCATCCCTCCTTCCCATCTCTGTAAGCAAGTGCTGTGAGAGTCTGTTGCTTCTCTTCCCTCAGGTGATGGAAGATGCATTTTGCTAACAGAGGAGTGAAAAAAAAAAATGAACTGCTACCTCAACTGAACTGAAAGAAAGTACTTACAAAACAAAAAGATGAAGCAGGAGAAAATGGGTTTTTTGAAGCAGGAAAAACAAAGTGGGAAGGGTAGCAATGGGAAGAAGCTGATTTATTTCATAATGACAAAGAGTTCAACTCTAGTAAAATCTAATTATCTTGAGACACACCAGTAATTCTAACATCTCCTATAAAAGACAGGGTTTTTCTTTAGCTCTCTTGCAAAACAGCGCTAGTCTGCTGTAACAGTTGCACATACAGACTATGCAGTTTGCAACCTCAGCATTTAAAATACAGAGATTTATATTTCAAAGCCTTAAAGTGCAACTATTAGTATGCACTTCGTATATTCTGGAACATTGCATATTGCAGCTTCAGGTAAATTTCCAAACATTTAAAACCACAGAGAAGTTGAAGGTATCTTACCTACAGTTGGGGAATTAGTAATACCTCAGTCTGCCAATTCCCTTTGCTTAAAAAGGCACTCAAAAAGATCAAACAACAGTTTATAAGATCCCTTTAAAACAAGAGCTTAACAAGTAAAAGTATCTATCAGTACCAACAACAGTTCCATTAATATTAGCTAAACTTCCCCAGTAAAAGAGCAGCACTTGGGGTTGTGTTAGAGCTGTGACAAAATCTACAGCTACTAAATTACTGTAGGACACTCTGAACCAGCACAACAGGTACGTGCAGAGAGTTTTAAAACAAATACAGGTCTATTACATCAGTTCTGCAAATCACACCAGTGGTGTTACACTGTTAAACCAAACCAGAAGGAAACAGCAGGTCAGGTAATCCACCTTTCTGTCTGTCTCCATAAAGCCAGGCAGCACAGATCTTTATACAGCTCTAGTATACTACTCCTATTTTGTTGGTGTAGTAAATATTATCACATAAACAAACAATCTGTGACCTTCTGATAACAGGCACCACATGTTATCTGGGCAGAGGCGAGACTAACACACTCCCAGCAGACTGATGAGCACTACTAGTGGATAACAGGCTTGGGGAAAAACCTCCAGCTGAAAACTCTGATGGGAGCAAAAAACCTGCAGCACAGACCTTTGCCACCATGTGCACAGCAGCAGGACACACAACAGGAAGCCTGGCAAGTGTTGCACAGGGTTTTCTCACACAGAACAGAGTTCTCCCACACACACAGTGGGTTCTGCCTGGCAGATATTCTTGTTTATGACTTGATAAATTATTTCACTTGAAAGATTAGTTAAATGAGAGAACAGCGAGCAATGTAATAATTATTGACTCCTGTCTCCTTCCATCAGAGTAGGTTTACATTTTCAAATGCCACTCTGAACAAGCCCCCCCACCCCCTCCAAAGGAAGGGGCACTAGCACGCTGGCAGGCTTACCCTGCTCCCCTCAGAGCCAAGACAAAAGGCAGTGTGCACTCGGGGCTCCCAGGGCCCGGGGGCTGCTGCCACACACATCAGTCACGCAGCCCGAGCACTGCGCTCGCTCCAGACACCCCCTGCACGTCCATCTGTGCACAAACCTGCTCTGTCACTGCTCAGCACGCAGGGGAACCAAGAACCGAATAAAACACTGATCACCTCTCCTTCGGGAGCATGGCATCAAACCCAAAATAATTTCATATACAAATATTAAGTCAAATAACTAGCCACAGTTGCAGTTCGTTAATAACTTTTCAGCTCCAGAATAAGAACATTTTCAAATTAAATCTGAAGTGCCAGTATGCCATCTGGAAAGTCAATGCAGATTCCCAAGCCTTTCCAGCATCTTCTTATACTCACAGTCTTTTGGATGGTGGGGGCTTTTTTTTTGGTTTGTTTTTTTTTAGAGGAAGGATTTTTGCACAGAATTATGGAACATTCAAGGAATACAAAACTGAGCCCCAAGTTACTTTGCTACATCTCCTATAACAGAAGTATTCAAAACTTCTAATGAAAATATCTGAAGCTAGCAATTACAATTAAAACCACAAGGTTGAGTTTGTAGGTTAAATTTCTACTCCCTGAGGAAAATGGAGAGTGACCCCAAGCTACCTGTTTTGAAACGAGTTTATCACCCATTTATTCCTTGTTACTTTGGTGACACTCTGCTACAACACTAATACAAGTTTAGAGGCACTGCTGTCGTACCCAGGGCAAAATTAAAATCAGAGATGTAGTTCCCCCTCTCATTTCCAAATGCTTAAAAGCAACGGCAGTGAGTGCTCTTTGAAGGAGGAGGAACAATCCCACCTACTATGGCAAAGGTACAAGGAACATTTCCGGTAACTCTTTGATGAATTGTTATCTTTACAGTAGGGGTGTGCACAGTGAACTATGTTCAGATTAAACAATGCAGTATTCGTTTTAGGACTCATGATGTAGTATTGTGCTCCCTTAAAGGTATATATATGATACTATTTGTTCATACTCTGATTTGTTCTCTTGTCCTCAGACACTCTTACTTGCAAGGCAGGATGCAAGTGAGAGTACAGGTATCAGAAACACCATGGGCTGGGAGCAGTAATGCTGCAAAGTATTTTGGAGTCGACAGCCTCCATTTGCTCTGCTTTTTGTCCCAGGATAGAAAGCTACAAACAGTAACAATCAAAAGAGGACGCTGCCTAAGCAGATCTCAGGAAAGTATTTCCTGAGGTCACCTCTACCAGCTCAGTGATAAAGATGCACACTTAAGAGCTTCCATGTCAAGAACTGCAAAAAATGCTTCTTCCTCTACTGTAGGCACCAGATCTCATCCTTCCAAGGACCTGGAGAAGTTGGTCTCTGACTAGACCTGCACATCAAATCATGGGGTTTTATCTTGCTTCCCCTGAAGCTTCAGCTAGTGTATCTGTCAGAAAACTACTGATATAAAAATGAGAAGAAAATACTGCAATGAAATACTTCCCATGAGTCAAAAATGTTAAAAGACAAATCCATACTGAAAGATGACTTAGTAAAGATTTCACACAGCTACCTCAATTGCTGGGTTTTGCTTGGATATAAAGAAAGAAGAATCAGCACATGATGGAAAAAGAGGGACTTTTAATGGTCTGACTCAGACCTAGTATCACAAAGGTGACTACTGGAAATTCACTCCAGGAGGGGCATCCTGGCATGGCACACCTGCTTACAGCATCCACATGTGCATTTACACATTTGTGCACAGTTTTCCAACAGAGGCAGCAAATGTAGAGTGAGAGACTGTGCAGAGTTCTCAGAAACCCCCTCAAGATTCATCCAACTGACAGGCTGGAACTGGACTCTAAAACAGTTTGAAGATTACCTAAGAGTGTCCTGTGTACCCAAAAAATGAGTAGAAGATGCAGCAGTGACCAGTTGTAAGAGAGCTGTAAGAGGGTTGCTGTGAGCTCCACAAAGTGCAGAATCAATAGGAACTGAAAGAGCATGTTTCAGCATGCCTGAAGCAGGTTTGCTTCAGAGGAGCCAAAGGCTGAAGTGAATTATTCCAGCATATAATGTTCAGTGACTTGTTGCCTACAGGCAAATACCACACTGCACAAAGAACAAGGGAGGAAGTTTGTTAATACAGTTATACTCTTCTTTACTCATAGGTATTCTATGTCAGGAGCTGACTCTGTCACTTACTGCCATTGAAACTGTATCTTTTACCAACTGTAAGCGCCCTGTCACATTCATCCAGGTTGTAACAACAGCAGCTTCAGAAGATCACTGGTTAGTTCAAATTTAGATAGAAAAACAATGCAAATTAATTATAAAAGAGAGCAAAAGAAGCAGGACTGTACCGTCCTTCCTGCCTCATCTCAGGAACTATCCCATAAGAAGCAATCTAAAAGCTTGATGAGGAAAACCTCTCTTCCACCTGATGTTGGAAGCAGAGGTACATGTAAAGAAACTGCTTACCTCAATAACAAACTAGTTCTTCAAGGCAAAAAATCAACATGAAAATTTTCTCATCTGAGTACCTTCCAAGTATGAATACTACAGTAGTCACTCCCCAGGGATGAATGAGTGTAAGATACTGAATCTGAGGCACAACCTGAAGGCTGAGTATATAGAAGATCCTCAAACATAAGAGTTGAATCACTCAACCAGAGAGTGCGACAGAACAAACCAAAAATTAAATAAAATTAACCTTAGGACCTTATTTTTTCAGCCTGTGAAAAAATTCAGTACTGTGACCTAAGACTGATCTGCAACCATGACCATTATTCAGATCAAGACAGTTCCTTCACCACACTCTGTTTAACTCAATACTTTAACTGGCAGCTGTGGAAAGCTTGCCAACCAGGGGTGCCTCTGAATACATAAGAGATAAAGCCAGATGCAAGGCACAAGTCCTTCACACTGCTTTCTGAAATGATATGCATATTTCAGATTAAAGCCAAAATCTTACTGAGGGATAAGGGGGAGGAATGCAAATGCAGAGGAAGGAGTATACTTTTTATAACAACCCCATTGAAATGAAACAAACAAAAAAGCCGTCAAAACCAGAATAAAAACCACTTGCTTTTTGTAGCACACAGAAAAATAAAGCTGTTCCTGAAGTAACATAGGAAGTGAACAGCTCTAAAATTAACAGTGAGAATTAAGAAAGCTTAAGAAAGTAAGTTATCACACTTCCTCAGTCTAGCTTAAACACAGCATCAAGAGGTCAGGCAGGGTCAACAAGCTTTGACTGAGGACTCCCTGCCTTCAGACTACACACACTGACTAATAACAGAAAGTGCAACACCTTAGTCATCACTCAAACTACAGCACAATATTCCTGCATTTTAGAGGACATTGAAAGAAGGGCTTCTCTCTGCTTAATATCTGTGACAGGTTAATGCGAGTTCTTTCAGGTGTTACTGCATCCACACACAAAGTAATTGCAAGAAATCATGGGATACTTTCAACGGATGTACTTAAACGTAACTGAAAGTTAATCTACACTGAGTGAAGGTGATAAGCCAATGTTGCTATTCATCTATACACCTCTCACTTATGGAATACTACCTTCATTTCCCTGATATGGAACTTTCTAGAGGATTTTCATGTTTGAATTTGTCCCTTGTTATATTCTATTACTTATAGAATCACAATACTATTTCCTCCACACTGCCTTAACAGCTTCAATATAGTATTGGCTACTTCTCCCATAAGAGATCACACTGACAAGACAGAGGAGTGGAGGTGCACAAACACTGACTTTGATTTTATGCCTCTGCTACCATTGCTGTCCAGTAAAAATCCTAAGAAATGCAATGCAAAACAAAAAAGTTACAAAAGAGTATGGTGATGCAGAATACCATACCATAAAGCCTTCTCAAGCAATTGTAGCAAGACTGTGCCTCTTTCACTGAACATCACTTTTGAATAATTCAGATGTAGATGTAATACCATGGAGGATGTTATGAGACTGTCAGAGAGGCTGATCTGGAATGAAGGCTGTCAAATAATCTTAATTGTCATCATGGGAGGAAGAAAATTAACAGATGTTGTTGCATCCCAGCATAAGACAACCCCAGCCTCAGTCAGGCAGCCAGTTCATCCTCACTCTGAGCTGCTGTGCTGGAGCTGCCCACCCACCAGTGACCCACCCTGAGAGCCTGGCAGCCCCAGGGGACACGATCAGCGTGGCTCAGTCTCACACAGATTTTGTGACACAGCTTTAAGGGTCAGGAAGACAACCATCAGGGACAGTATCAGAAGACCTGAACTGAATGCAGCAATACTGATACCTTGACTGCATGATTATGATACAACCTGTATCACCAATACAAAGCTCCTGGGAAGATTTATACTGGCTCTAGTGAACTGTAGGAGAGTTTTGTACAAACCTACAAACAAGAGTTCTGCTCCCTTGATTCACATCTGTCTCTTGTTTTGATATCCTAAGTTTGTAGTACTGCTGGAAAAAAGTCCTGCTATGTTATCTATTGCTTAAAGTACAAATGATTAAAGTTCAAACTACCCCTGCTATAGCCATTTGCAGCCTAGGAAAAACATCTGAAACTCATATTGAGTTCACCAGTTTTCCTCTCTTTTTCTTGCTTATAGAAGTATTTCCTCTAGCCCCCATTTTTAGGCAAAGGCACAGAAAGTAATACTCAAATACTCATGACATTTTGAGCACTCTGTCAGTTCATCCGAAAAGATAATTCAAAAAGAGAAACACTCATAATTTAAGAATTCCCAGCATGTTCAAATAATAAATTAACATTCCAACTGCCCACTACGAACCCCAATAGCATTCATTTGCTTATATGTATCATGCAAGATTTTCACTGGCTGTGTTGCTCTATCACCACCAGCACAACTCCCTCCCTCAACACAACACCTAAGCTGGCTCTAGGCCACATTCTGCTCCTGCTGCCAGTTCCAACATCCAGCAAGGAGAGCACAGGAACCACTGTCTTACATCACATACAACATAAAAAAACCCCTTTGAAGCAACAGTCATCTCTGAAATTTTGGCATACGCATCATTTTGGGAGAACATACACAATATTGAAAGATGTATTCAGAACCCCCACATGATGAGATCGATAAAAATGAAATATTAAGTATTCCTATTATTGTCTATTATATCACGTTAATAGTAAAGTTATACATACAACTTCTGAAAACCACATGTAAATTTTTCAAAGTGAATTCCCAAAGTGAAAAACATACTTTACATTCTAATTTTAAATAAATTATTAGAAATGGCTCAGCAACAAAGTACAATACAGAGATAGTAGAAAAAAATATTGAAGGGGAGAAAAAAGCACATTATTATGCACTCTCATGATACAGGTCTCCATCTAGCTGTGTTTCCTAGGACTGACAGTATCATAGCAGGCTTCCTAAAGCTGACGTTATGCTAACAGTTTGACAATTAAAAAGTAAGAGCTACTACCCAAGGTGGTTTATTATAATACTAATAAAGACTCAGGGTGAACAGATCCTCCTTTTTCTATGCATACAGGTGCATAAAACACACCATGGCTCTTGGGAATCAGCAAGCACACAAGAGGGAATGACACACTCTTCCTATTACTTAATATAGACATCTCCATCTACCAAAAAAAGTCTGCCAAACTTCTGTTCCTTATATAGCCACTCCAAGGTAAATAGGTATCCACGTCCCAAACAGAAGATATGAATTGCAGCAAACAGAACAGTTCACAAGGATACATCCACATTCTGTTTCCTTGCACATGCACAAATCAGCAGCCTGTGAAGTCCTCCTTAAACTGTTTAAACAAAACACTCGGAAATGTTGGCCCTATTCCAAAATCCTGCAACCTCAAGTAATACTGTTATATAA
This sequence comes from Sitta carolinensis, assembly GCA_032173965.1. Taxonomy (NCBI): domain Eukaryota; kingdom Metazoa; phylum Chordata; class Aves; order Passeriformes; family Sittidae; genus Sitta; species Sitta carolinensis. The sequence goes on along the minus strand of CM063292.1, from coordinate 16,076,289 downwards.
TATTTACCACATATTTCTCAAAAGGTTTCATCAAACTGCCTTTAGTCCACATCTTCATCCCTAGTAAATCTGTTTCTCTCTCTCAGCCCTTCCAAAAGAAGTAATTTCTTACTACAGGAGGCTGTGGGGAAATATCCTGTTTCACTTCCATAAAACACAGCTGACTGCCTCCCAGAGCTGCACAAGCTGTCACAAGGGTACTGCCAGGACGGGGCTGTGCCATGACTCAGGACGAGACAGTGCCAGTGGCTCTCCTCAGCCGGGCGCAAGGAAAGGATCTGCACGCCGCTCACATCGCGCACTTCCACCCCACAGCCCGCACACGCCGCTACGGAGCCAGCAGCCAGCACTGCTCCAGGAGGCTTTCTCGGCAAGCAAGCCGATTTGGGTCTGTGGATTTCTCCAAATATCTCCCTCCTTTTCACATGTGATGTACACAGTGCTTTCACCTGCAGCCTAATGTTTTAATGCACGTGAGTTCACCAAATACAAAACACGTGCAACTATTCTAACAGAGGATACATGAAGAAGTCATGCACACACCCTGTTGTTTCACCAGAATTCAGAAGTCTGTGCACAAAGGTGTTTGTTTCTCCTACATTAAGTTTTTGTGTCAAGCAATGTTGTTGTCCCTGAAAATCAGCCTTCTGATTTGTTTTAGTATAGTGGAGTCAGTTCTCATGAACTGTAAGATAAACAAGAATCATGTTTGCATTCCTTTGTAAAAGATATCACCTGACGGACTTCTCAAGTGACCAGTGAAGATGGAGAAGTGAGAACTTCTCTGTCCAATCTCTGATCACTGTCCAGAAATTTATATATACGAAGTCAACAATAAACGAGAGACTCCTTCCTTTCTTCTTCTCTGCCTGAACACCTGTTGTGTGTGTTGCTGTTTCTATCTGCATCACAGTAACATAATGTAACAGTAAATCAGGCAACAACCCTACATTTCATTTAAGAACTTGAGAGTTCAATAGAAATTATTAGGATTTTATCAGATTTCCCTAAGTCAGGCATTCCAGCTGGTTTTACATTTTGCTGGAGGTTCACAGACTTGCTCTGTTCACACTATACTCAGCTCTTTCTGTTTGTGCTCCAGCCCACATGGAAATCATGCTCCCATGGCTGATACCGTGCAAGGGCCTGAGCAAACAGAGCTAGGGACATGCAGGGTAAGTTATCACAGGCAGACAGCCACTTAACCGGGCTCCATGTCCTCTGGTCAGCTCACACCTGTGACAATGAGCTTGTGTCTGCCTTAATGCACTTTGCTTCTTTCAGAAATGAGACTATAATACCTGAGAAGCTGACAAACTTCACATGAAAAACACATAATGGAATTTCTGTAGCAAAGACTTACGGCTTTAAGCTATTTTCTTCCCTAAAACAGTTATGGTTTTATTTCATGGTACTCTTCATAATCCTGGGCAACATGCTGGGAACCCTTATATTAAATAAGGAGAAGTCTGCTAAAGTCTGTGCCAACGAGTTCAGCAGCACAGGAGTGTGTGCATGTCTGTGTGCAACCCCCTCCTGCGGGGGCCACAGGATTCTCTCCCTTTCATGGCAAAGTTTCCATCAGTACCTCAAAACATGCATTCAGTATTTCAAAATGAAGTCTTCTAGCTAATGTTTCTTCTCAGCAGTACACACCACCAATTCACCTCCTTAAACTCACACACTAACTGGGATCTTGCCTTCAGCTGCAGATTACTGTGAAAACAGCTCCCTACAGAGTCCCAAATCCACATCTCCTTCCTGGGAACTGTGTAGCACTGGGCTCTTTCCTTTGGCACAAGAATGGCAGAAACCTACAATAAACAGGCCAAACTTAAGTGCAAGTCTTTATTTTTGGGTTTTGTTGCACTTAAGGCTTCTTGTTTCAGCAGTTCTTCTGTCACATTTTAGCCAGGCTCAATCTAAACATGGCAAAAGCCGTACAATAGCCATTTCAGTATCCCAAATACATTTTTTTCCCTTCTAATTGTGACACTACTAACATTATTTACTGCTGCCCTTGGGACACACACACACAGAGAATCCCATCCAAAACACCCAACCCACACATCCTCCTACATCCTTCAGTTTTGCTACTAACTACCCACCCAAGGAAAACCCAATTTAACTCTTCAAAGGTATATATTAAGTCAACAGTAACATCATTCTCATGCTGTGAAACCTTTCATTCATATTCTGCATTATCTGCTCTTTTCAGATGACAGTGCCCAGAGGATGGAAGGCATGGAAGATGACTCTGACTGGTATAAAGCAACTTGCAGGCAGCACTACACAACTGATTTACAGTGATAATTCACAAGCCACCATGATAAGAGTGCCACAACAAAGTAGAGTACCTGTCATGCAAACACCTGTATTATTAATAGAAGTGCAAGTCTCAGAACTTAGACTAAGGAAAAATATTCAAGATAGGCCAGAATACAATGTACACAACAGCACCATTAACTCCAAGGCAGCAAAAACTCCCTTGTGTTGAATGTATTTCAGCACAGGTAAATGTTAGGAAATATTGAGCATACTTCATAAAAGCTCTATCTTGAAACCAAACCAAATACGGTTTTGAGTTATTTTTTAATTGATTATCTCTTTATATGTGCACATAGCATTATCTAAGCGTGTATATGCTCAATAATAATTTTTAAAAATTAGCAGCAAAAAAAATCAAGATTTGACTGAATAGCTACTTAGCTTTTAACCAAAATCTCTATTTCTACATGTTTACTGCACCTAAATCTTTAGACAGCTAGTTACACACTGTTAGGTGTTTACATAATCTGTTCAACTTGCTAAAAATTATTAGACTGGTTTTCCAGTCAGCTGATCAATAGAATTGCATATGCAGAGCTGGTTTTGCACAGCCATCCACACAAGTGACATCCTTGCACTGGAAATATGAACGCCACACGTCAGCTTTCAACTCTGTTTGCCAGCAAATCTGGTCTCATGTTTCTGAAAGTGGGACTGTTCCACAACTCTGCTGTGTTCCAAAGAGTCAAAGTTTAAAGTGATCAATTTAACAAAATTACAGGATGGTATACAGGGAAAAGCAGTGATTATTCAAGATTGTTAGCCAACAGCCTCTAAAACTTCTTATAGCTTTTTATAAAGGAAATTTTCATAATTTAGGAAAGGCAATGTAGGGGTATATTTGACACTTTACCTTGCTCTGCTTTGAATAAAGGAAATAGCTAAATCAGAAGCTCAGCATCATATAAACATGTGCCACAAACTAGACAGTCAATACACAAGCAGACTAAGATGTCTTGATACTATTAAAAAAACCAACTCCACAAGGGCTTACCACTTGGAGTTTGAAACTGATTCCACTCAAATTTAACTCTAACAACACTTTGAATACTTTGGCAGAGTTGCTGTTATTATTGTTATTAATCTCTTGCTGAAGCTCACTCTTTTTTCACCCCATTATTATTATTATTGCTCTCTTGTTGAAACTTACCCTTTTCCACCCTATATCTTCAATACAGGAAAAAAAATGTACAAATTTACGAGACAGAGAGAAAAGCACTTCTAAAAAATTCCTCAGCTTCAAGTAAATAAGTTACAAGGCAGAACACAACCAGAGTCCAAAAACTAACTAGCAGAAATTCAGTACTTAGTATTATCTACACATATTACTTTTAAGTTGTGTGAAGAAAGTTGCAGAAAGTTCCAAGGTAGGGTGGCTAAAACACTTAAAATACCAATCTTCTGCCATATACTTCTGTCATTTTATGAATCATTATAACCCCAGCAGAAAAGGTAACATAGGAGCTGGCAATGAAACAGGGAGACAGAGGTGGTAGGAACTTGTCCTCCAAGACAACCAGCAAATTTGAATAGTCATTTTGACAAATCTTACAAACAGCAATTTCAGAAGGCAAAGAGGTCGTTCCTTTCCTGTGTGAGGAGGCTGAAGGACCCTTAGGTACAAGCTGAGCAAACAAAAACTCATGAAACTAAATCACTACTGATTTCTAAAATGAGCTCTGCCAGGCCTTCAAATCTTACCATACACCTCCATCACCTAGACCCTGGAGGGTTCAAGGCAAAGGTTACGTTTTGAAAAGCATGAACTTTAAAAACAAAAAAAAAAATCCACAGAAGTTACCAAATGGCCTTTATCCAGGGCATCACCCATATCAAAAGACATCACTGTGTTCGAAAAAAGGGGAGGGCTCAAACCAGTTTCCAGGTAAACAGAAGATGGGTGATTGCTTGCCCTCTGTCTCCGTGGGCTCAAGCAATGCCAACTGATGAGACCTAAGCTAACACAAAAACGCTAATGACAAGATATTCAGATCAGCACATGCATTTCACAGTCAGAGAGGTATTACAACCACTAATAACCCCATACTAAAATCCACTGCACACTATACATGCATGGAAGCTATTTCTGAGAGCAGGTGCCTGCCTGCATGCATACCTTCTCTGTCAGGTCTCAGAAAACACACTCCCCGGGAAAATACCTAGTCTGTGCGTTTTCTTTTGACACCAGCAGATGATTATTGTTTTTTTAAGTTCTAGTCCCTACCACGCATTTGTTCCACACGCAGCACAAAGCGTTCGAAGTGAGCTTGACAGCACTGCAGAGGGCAGGCGTGCCGGCCCGGTGCCTGCCCCTGCCCTGTGCCTGCCCCTGCCCTGTGCCTGTCCCCAGCCCGGTGCCCTGTGCCTGCCCTGCCCTGTGCCTGCCCCGCCGGTGCCCTGTGCTGCCCCATGCCCTGTGCCTGTCCTGCCTGTGCCTGCCCCAGCCCGTGCCTTGCCTGCCCCTGCCCTGTGCCTGCCCCCAGCCCGGTGCCCTGTGCCTGCCCCTGCCCTGTGCCTGCCCCCGGCCCGGTGCCCTGTGCCTGCCCCTGCCCTGTGCCTGTCCCTGCCCTGTGCCTGCCCCCGCCCGGTGCCCTGTGCCTGCCCCGGCCCGTGCCTGCCCCCGGCCCGGTGCCCTGTGCCTGTCCCTGCCCTGTGCCAGCCCCCAGCCCGGTGTCCTGTGCCTGCCCCCAGCCCGGTGCTCTGTGCCTGCCCTGACCTGTGCCTGCCCCGGCCCGGTGCCCTGTGCCTGTCCCTGCCCTGTGCCTGTCCCAGCCGTGCCCTGTGCCTGCCCCTGCCCTGTGCCTGTCCCCAGCCCGGTGCCCTGTGCCTGCCCTGCCCTGTGCCTGCCCCAGCCCGGTGCCCTGTGCCTGTCCCTGCCCTGTGCCTGCCCCCAGCCCGGTGCCCTGTGCCTGCCCCGGCCCGGTGCCTGCCCCCGGCCCGGTGCCCTGTGCCTGTCCCTGCCCTGTGCCAGCCCCAGCCCGTGTCCTGTGCCTGCCCCCAGCCCGGTGCTCTGTGCCTGTCCCTGACCTGTGCCTGCCCCGGCCCGGTGCCCTGTGCCTGTCCCTGCCCTGTGCCTGTCCCCAGCCCGGTGCCCTGTGCCTGCCCCTGCCCTGTGCCTGTCCCCAGCCCGGTGTCCTGTGCCTGCCCCCGGCCCGGTGCCCTGTGCCTGCCCTGCCCTGTGCCTGCCCCCGGCCCGGTGCCCTGTGCCTGCCCCGCCCGTGCCCTGTGCCTGCCCTGCCCTGTGCCTGCCCCTGCCCTGTGCTGCCCCTGCCTGTGCCTGCCCGGCCGGTGTCCTGTGCCTGCCCCCGGCCGGGGCCTGTGCCTGCCCCGCCCGGTGTCCTGTGCCTGCCCCGCCCGGTGCCTGTGCCTGCCCCTGCCCTGTGCCTGCCCCGGCCCCACCGCACGTGCCTGAGCAGCGAGGCCAGTGCCCGGCGCTGGAGCAGCGCAGCAGCGAGCACGGCGCGAAGCGGTGCTGACAGCGGAACGCCGTGTCCGAGGGGCCCGGCGGCACCGGCCGGCAGTGTGTAACACGTGCACGGGCGGTGACAGCGGAGGGCCGGCGGGGCTCCGGTCCCTGCGGATAGGCGTGCCCGCCCCATCAGCATGCACACGGGCACCGCCGCCGCACGCGTGTGGCCCCGGCCCCGCGGAGCCGCCGCCCCGGCGGGCGGGACGCTCGGCGCAGGGGCTGCCCCGCACAGGCCGCTCGCTCGAGCACCGGCGGGGCGTAGCTGTCACCACGGCTGGGCAGCGCCAGCCCGACACCCACCGCCCGCCGCCCCTGCCCAACCCCACGGAGCCGGCCCGGCTCCCTGCGCCACCCGCCGGGCCCGCGCCGCGCCCCAGGTGCCGCGGCCCAGCGGCCCCTCGGCGGCCGCTGCCCGGCCCCGGCGTGCGGCCCCGGGGCGGGGAAGGACCTCGGCCCCCGCCTCCTCCTCCTTCTCCGGAGGCCGAGCGCGGCCGGGCCCGGCGCCCCCCTCCCCGCGGACGCTCACCCCACGACTCCCTGGCTGTAGTTCCTCTTCTTCCAGGGGGTGCCGGTGTAGAGCGGCTCGGCCAGGCCGGGCTGGGCGCGGGCGGCCGGCTCGTCGGCCGGGGCGGGGGCGCGGCCCAGCAGCAGGCTGTAGTTGAGCCCGAAGGTGCTGGCCTTGTTGTCGCGCTTCCTCTTGTTGCTGGCGGCGGCGGCGGCGGCGGCGGGCGGCGCCCCCCGCGCGGGCCGGGCCCAGGCGGCGGCCCCCGGGGGCGGCGAGGCCTGGCGGTGCCCGCGGCTGTGCGGGTTGTTGGCGCTCTCGAGCGGCAGGAAGTCGGGCGGGGGGTCGGCGCGGGGGGCGCGGTACATGCCGGGCGGGGAGGCCGGGCCGGCCGCGGCGGGGGCGCTCTGCTGCTGCTGCTGCTGCTGCTGCTGCTGCTGTTGCTGCTGCTGCTGCTGCTCCTGCTGCTGCTGCTGGAAGTAGAGGTTGCGGACCCCCTGCGTGGTCTCCCAGATCTGCATCCACAGGCGGTTCGAGGGGCCGAGCTGCTCTGGCTGGAACCAGGCTATCCGGGGATCCATCAAACGGGGACCCACCCCGGCTGATCCGCTCCCCGCGCCGCGCCGGCCGCCGCCGCCGAGACCCTGTCAGCGGGTCCCAGCGCTAATGGCGGCTCCTATGGAAGGGCAGCTCCGCGCCTGCCTGCTCGCTGCTGCCGCCGTCGCTCCACAGCCCCCGCCCCTCCTGGCGAGCGCGGCGAGGCGGGGCCGGGCCGGGCGAGCCGCCGGCACGCGGGCCGCGCGCAGCACGGGGGGCGGCGGCGCCCCGCGCTGCCTCCGGCCGGGGCGCGCAGCGGGGCCCGCTGCCGGCGGCCCCCGTCCCGGCACAGCCGCCGCAGGCGCGCCGGGACCCGCGTCCCACCGGGCCGCAGCCGCACACGGAGGGCCGGGCGCTCGTTCCGGCCCCGCGGGCGCCCGAGGCTCCGGCCCCGCGGCTGCCAGCGTGCCGGGCTGCGGCTCGGGCACAGGGAGAGGTGCGGACAGAGCCGGGCCCACGTCCCCTGTCCGCACACCGACAGCTGCCGCTGCCCACACTAAGACTCTTGTAAGGACGCGTATGGGTAGCTCAGAGTCTTCCTGCTTCATTGAGCACCAAAGGAAGGGTAAAGGCAGCCTAGGTGCAGCCTTTTTGTAGATGGAAAAGTACATCACATACACAATACCCCCAAACAGCAACACTGAGTAGTACCAGTTCTTGTCAGACTCGGTTTTATTTTTAGTGTTTTCATACTACAGCCTTAAAACATCTTTAATACCAGCTACAAAGTCTCCAGCATTTTGCACGAAGGGCCTGGTGCTTCCCCACTTTCAGAATTGCATGGGAGATGATTTCTCTTTAGGAAGCTGGAGGTGGAGGGTTTAGAATTAAAAAGTCGCATCCCAATTTCAAGCATTCCATGAAGTGAACAGTTTGCAAAGAAGACTTAGCACCATTTCCTGATGACAACCAAAGACTGAAGTTCTGGCTTGTCCCCACCATCCCAGAGCAGAAAAGACCGTCCTCAGCACTCCTCTGTTGTGTCACAGTGTGGCTAATCTGCATTGCCCAAGAGAAAATGAACTACAGCAAGACAGTGAAATGTGGAGGTTGAGGTGACAAACTTAATTGCTTTGAAAATTAGGACCTGTACCTAAAACTATTACTGAAAGTCAAATGGAAAATGGTGGGACTTGAACACGGAAGTGGGGAATAACCACTATGAATAACGCTATTTTCCAAACCCCACATTCTTCAGTTATTCTGAGAATTATAAATTCGCTGGGAAAGGTAACAGGAAGAGTCTAAATCATGTTCCCTATACATCAAAAATTTAAATTAAAAAGTTTCAATTAATAACCTTTTTTTAAAATGCAACAAAGTATAAGCCAAATAAAAGATTTCATGTTACCATTAAGAAGGTAACAGTAATGGGAAAAATAACCAGATTGTTTCCTTTTCCTTTTTAATAAAGCGAATTCTGCAAAAATCCATGATTTAGTCTACGCTCATAGCACATAAATGCCAACAAGTTTTGTTACAGGACTGAGTTTATTAATTTACAGGAATCCTCATTTGCAATCCTAGTCCCAAGCAAATATAGCCAAGACACAATATAGGTGGTGTAGTAACACAAACGCTTTAGATTAGCAAGTATTCCATGGGGGGGGCATAAAAAACAAAATCCACACTTTAATATGGCAAAATTGGGGTTTTTTGATCACCGCTTTGACTTTTAACTCTTTTATTTACTAAAAAGGCAAATTCCCAGGAAAGATTGTTTAGAAACATGCATTTACTAGCTGAATCAGCCATTCTTCCATGCAGTTCTTAAAGTGCTTTTCACTCGCCTTTTGAAGGGGTGGAGAAGAGGGAAGAGGCTAATGCAATATTCCTTTGAAGTTAAAAAAATTTACATGTCAGAGAAGAAAGAAAACAATTTTCACTGGGATTTTTATCATAGCAGGAACACAAAACCAGAAGCTTTACGGAGCGCCCAACGCAACTTTCAGCGTTGTGCAGGGATTTATGTGAGCACCTCACAAGGCCAGGGCTGCAGCAGGACCCTCACTGTGCTGAGAACACGCAGCAGCCACAATCACTCCAGCAGCACACAGATTATTACAGTATATATTATATTATTACTTCAGTTCCCAAATAGTTAGATTTAAACCCATAATGTAACAGTAATGCAAGGAGCTCCTGACACCCAGATTCAAAAGAAAAAAGCATCTTCCTATATCCTCATGTGTGCAAGCCTCAAACTGCGCTTTATGTGGTCACTGAATTATGTCTGTATGTTTGACAAAATGCCTCTCACACAGACAAGAAACTTACAAAAATTATACAGAAACATAAAGAAATTTAAGTGAATTGACTTAAATGCCTTCATTTTTTTCCCAGAAGGTACAAAAAATTAACAGTTTTAAATTATCTGAAAATTAGACTAGAAGAACACCCACCACTCAAGTAAAAGTTTCTTCAAACAGAAAAGCTCACCATGTATCAGCCCTGGTGGAAAAACTTCATGTTCCTTAATCTGCTGTCTGTCAGAGATCTCAGATTTTGCCAATTATCTTAAAGTTATATATCTTAACAGCTTGTCCAGAACAAACTATATATAGATTGTTTGCTGAAGTCACTTGTGCCAGGAAGGAACAATTACATTATTTTCAAATACCACTACCATTGCCTGAATTGGAATTTGGAACAGTAAATGTAAGGCTAGACGTTTCTATCCAATCCTTGGGAATGTTTTTATTGAAAATCACTAAGGAAACAGAACTTGAGTTTATGGGTATTTTTGGTTGGTTATGTTAATTTTCGGCAAGATATTAATTTCATTTATAACACTTACACTACAAACTAATTTTAAATTCATTTGTTCTCCAATACACTTCTCATGCTGTACTTTTACTGTGCTTTCATTTTTTTTCGTATTTCTCTCAAAATACAAACATCAAACCAAGCCAAGTAGTACCGGTTGAAGTTATTCTTGTTACTCTAAAGACAATCTTCAAAAAAGAAGAAGCCCATACCGTGCAAAAAACTACCTTCAACACACACCATAACCTCCAAATGTTAAACTACTGACTTGACTGTGGTACACAGCCATCTTCTGCTTCTGAATGTCAAGGCACAATTTATAAACAAAAAATGCACATTTAAATCTTGCCATTTGTTTCTTTTCATAGAGAGCAAGAATAAAACCACACAAGTGATAATTCCTTATTTCCACAGCTGGGAATTTGACATTTTGCAGGCTGCAGAGACCAAGGCGGCAGAAAATGCCAGTGGTCTTGCTGTTCCTGAACAGGGCAGGAGATCCACAGCCTCATTCACACTCTTCACTTGATACCTCAGAGCAAGGTAAATTCAGCACCTATTTTGGTATTACAGCTCAGCTCAGAGCCAGTCTGTTGTGCTCAGCATCAGACAGGGACACAAGCAGAGTAGCAATCTATTCTTTCCAAGGACTGCAGTTTTTAACTGAAACAGACAGATGATGCCTTAGGGACCAGAATAAGCAACCCAGTTCAGATACCTGTTTTGATACCAGTCTTATCTGTGTGATTTGTTTAACTGATGAAGATCACTTATATCTATGTGGTATGTATTTACTTATGCTACACACTACCTACATCAGTCCAATTTCTGCCACCCTCAGAATATCTACATCTGTCTTCCCCTTTGTAGGCTGTAAAGGATCTTGTCTTTGTCTGAAGCTTACCCTAGACCTATTAAATAAAACATTTAATTTACACATTATCATCGCTTCTGCTGCTGCCTTAATTTTCCTTAGTTGTGTTAGAACAACTTTTGTAACCCAAATCTTGTAGCTTAGCTCTTTTGTGCCAGTGTATCTCATCTGGTTTTAGTCCCTGATTTCACACCTCTTTAAATCACTCATAACTTGTCTTGTCTTCCCATAGAGGCATTAATATTCTTCTTTAAGTGATACGGTTTGTACTGTGCCCCAACCTCATTATGACAATATTTTTTCAAGACTGATCAGTGCATAGCAAAAAAATAATCTGTGCATTCCTATTGCCAGAACAGTTTAATATCTAAATGTCAGTCTGTTTGTTCACTTGAAGGAAAAAAACCCAGGGCCTAACTGATTATACTAAAACCATGTTTCTAGTGGACGCCCTATCTTCTGCATACTTATCTGCAACTTTCAGATTTGTATTTGTATTTGTAGATGAAATGTTTCTAGTCATTATCAACCTAAAAGAAAAACCCAAACCAAAAAGTAACATACTTTGGTTTTCTAAAAGTCCCCAGGAAATAGATTCTGGCTGCTACACTTGTAAAATGTAAAGTCCTACATTTGGGACAGTGCTCTTGACTGAATGACCAAAGGACAGCTTTGGAGAGAAGGACCAAAGGGTTCTGGTGGGCAGAAGTTGAAGCCAGCAGTGAACCCTTGCAGTGACAACTGCTAACAAGTAACAGGCTGCACTGGCAGGAGCATGGCCAGCAGGACAAGAAAACAAATTACTTCCTCTATTCAGCACCTAGGAAATCACATCTGGAGTAGTGTGTACAGTTTTGGGCCCTCAGCACAGGACACAGTAGAGCAGGTCAAGCAGAACACCACTAAGATGGTTGGAGGGTGAGAGGGCATACAAGGAACAGCTGAGGGAGCTGGGTTTATTTGGTCTGGAGAAGAGGGAAATACAATTGCTTTTTTCAGCTGCCAGCTGAGGGTTAGGAGAGGGAGCCAAGGCTCTTCTTGGTGGTGTGCAGTCAAAGGACAAGAGGCACATTTTGCAGCAGGGGAAATCCTACAAGGCACAAAGGGAAAAGAACGTTTTTCCAGTGAGAGCAGTCAAGCCCTGGAAAAGGCTGTCCAGAGTTGTAGAATTTCCATTCTGAGAGATGTTCAAGGCCTAGCATAACCTGTCTCCCAAGTCAGCTCTGCTTTGATCAGAGGACTAGACTACAGACCTCCAGAGATCCCTTCCAATCTAGAACATCCTGCAATTCAATGTAGCACCCAGAAAATGAGAGCAGAACTTTCCACATGGAAGTCCTTTAAGTGCTCCAAACAAATACTACTACCTTTCATCAGGCTAATAGTATACTATCCTCAGTGTACAGCAAGTACACCAGGATTAAAATCCACACACTGTAGGGTATTATGCAGTAATCCACCTTTCCTCAGCTGTTACACTCCAGACCTCTTCACTGCCTGCCCTGCCAAATCCCTGGATAATCTTTCATCTGCTCCATGCCCCTGACTCCTGGTTTTCTCCAGTCCAGCCTCAGTGGCCCTTGAGCCCTCCTAATCCCATCCTCTCCCTCCTCTGCCTAGCAGGCATCCCATCACACATTTCCTCTGACTTCTGTAAAGGAACAGCAGTAACAGCACTTCCAGGCAGTACGGCTGCTTAAACTCATCTTTCGCTTCCTCTAGCATTTGACAAAACACCTTGTCAGGATTTCAGAAAGTCAGTCCTTTGCAAGTTGCCAGTCAGTTCTCAAGTCTACTTTCCAAACTTAAACCAAGCAAATTAGGTCTTTTTAATTTCCATGCTTTTACATGGGAAAAATTTTGCCAAAAACTGGATGCCTAAGCTGAGGCAGCACATTGAGAGAGAGAAGAAAAAACCTCCCATTTCAAAAAGCAGCAAAACAAAATGCTTTTGTGTTTAGTTGTGGGGTTTTTTCTTGAAAAATGCATATGAGAGGTATGGAATATATCATAAAATTTGCATGAATCAATGATATTTAAAAAAATATTTTCTGTATTTTACAGCTTAAAAATCTCCATCACGAATATTTGCAAAAGGAATTTTAAGCAAATATAGTTTTACTTCAGGTAATACCCTGTATAAAAAAATACTTTCTGTTAAGTTTACTACTTCCCTGAATTTAAACTTATCCTGATGTATAATTACAAGGGAGACTGTAAAATAGGAGACTTAATTTTCAGAAATACCAATCAAAATAAAGACAGGGAGCTGTGCCTAAGTGTAATCAGTACTTACACTGATTTTTGCAGCAAAAAGCTATCATACCAATTGATCATAAACGAATCTGAAAATTTTCTCCTTGTGAACCTCATGAAATAACAGATCCAAGTGCTGACTGGAATCTACACATTTGTCACACGGTTCTTTTGGGAAGTCTGCCATAAGTGCCTGTGCAATTTTAGGAACAGGTAAGAGCAAATAGCAAATATGAACATTCTCCCACTGCTCCACTCCCTGAAATAGGTCTTGAGCTTTGACTTGTTTTTTTTTTTCTTTTTTTTTCCCCCAATCTGTCACATGACCAAGAATATTTTCAGAATTACTTTTTCACCAAGTGTAGTTTTCTGCCAGGATACATGAAGATATCCAGGCAATGACAGTGGTGCTACGTACAGACCTCAGGACCTAAAGAGAACCTTCTTATCCCTCCAAAAATCTCAGGGTATGCTATGGGGTTTTTGATGCTGCTATCTCTTTCATATTGCATCAACCCAAAAGTATAAAAATACTGAATGTCATAAAACGTAGCATTAACATCAAAGCAAAACTGCTCTGCTCAGTAAAGTTTGGAAGTTTCAATACAGTTATATTTTTTGAAAACATTACTCGATAAGGAAAACCTTAAAAGTTCCTGGATGTTTCAAGTTGGGGTTTTCCCTAGTGTCTCCTGATATGCAATGAATCTTCTCAAATTCATCTTCACATTGTCAAGAACACACAGTTGATCTGTGCTATATTGTCCTCTGCCTTCTTTTCGCATCTGTAAAACCAAAAGAATACATGGTTTACTAATGGAGCAGTTTCTCCTGGTAGATCACCTCAAGTTTACTGTAGTTCTGTACATAGGTGTTCTATCAAGATATGCTACCCGTGAATGGTGAGAACTCCAAGGTGCTCCCCTGGGCACATGTGGAGCTTTGCAATTATTTCTACAAGTAAATTTACTATAATACATTGCTGCCTAAAACTAGACTAATGGCACATTATTTCATCCAAACATTTGAGACACTTTTCTGTGGCTTTTTATATGGAAAAATCTCACACATTTAACCTAACAACTGAAGCACCATCAGGTATGTACTTTGTGTGTAGAGTGCTTAGCTTTTAGACTATGAAAGTGACTCCTCAGGCTGCATCTGATCAAACAATGTGTGGAAGGTCATTCTCTGTTTAAGTCTAGGATGTACCTAAAATTAGTTTAGGATGCCAGCATTGTTATTCTTGAAAACACAGGATACACAAACTGTTTTAATTAACCAAGAATGGAAAAAAACCCATCCAACTGCACTACAAGTCAAAAACCAAATACGTCAATGTAACTTCAGGAAGAACTTTTCTCCCACCTCTAGAGACATCTGCAGGATTTTTTGCACAACTGTTTTAGAACAATACAGTGATTTGGACATCGCTAATACTGATGGTGTAACGAGGATGTCGCAATGCAGGTGCTGCACTGTTACCTTGACACTTCCATGAACTTTAAGGTAAGTGTATTTGCTTTCCTCTACATCAGAGTATCAGAAAATCAAACTTTTTTTCTTTTCTGTCACCTTATAAATTAATTAGCTCTTCTAGGAGCCCAAAACTCAACCTTTAACCACATTGTGTGCTGAGACCCTGAGCTGGCTGCCCTTGATGCCTACCCTCATTCTGAACACTGGCTGAAATTCTTTCAGTGCTGGAAGCAACTTGATCTGTAATGCCGCCTTTTCTGCTTCTTCACCATCTGCAAATACATCAAAAAGTGCATCCAAGGCTTCCCCTGCTACCACAAGAGAAGATTCCTTCATAGCAACCTCAAGAAGAAATTTTCCAATCATCTGTAATAAGAAAGAAGAATTGATTTTTCCAGCAATGCTAAAGAGAATTGAAAGAAACACCAAAATTCTTTTAAGCTTGCAATGGAAAGTTTGCTTTTTCACCTTCAGTGTTTCAGCTGTATCTTGTCCTTTTGCCAGGACACTGCCAGAAATTCCAAGGATGCTCACCACGTTCACTCTAACACTGGCATTGCTGCTTTGAATAGCAGCCTCACACAAAGCCAACAGCTGCTCAGGAGTCATACACTGGTCAGCAAAGGGAAAGGAGGGAAAGAAAGAAGACACAGTTACATTTCCATAGAAATTTTGAAATATGACATTTAGACACAGTACTTCCACAAAACACAGGCAACTTCCTCACAGAGAAGCAGAGTCCTAGATTATGAAAACTATATGAATTCTGAAAATGCAATTTTCACGCAATTTCAATTCCCTTTAAACTTGTTTTTTTCCAGAACATAACCAAGGCTGACATGAAGTTGAAGGAGAAGTTCTCAGATTTTCACAAATTTATCTAGCTCAATAGCTGCTTCCAACTCATTACAACTTACAGTATAGAACTCAGTTTTCAGTTTAGGGCCTGAAAGGACTAGCAGACTATCTAATACCGTGTCTTGTATAACAAACCATCATGCTTCATTCCTATATTCAACTCACTAATTCATATTCAACCAAGATTCAAGGACTACCAGCTTCAACTAGGTGACATCAGGAAATAAAGAATCCACATTTTTAAGTGCAAATTTTCTACATATTTGTCACTATAACTATCTTCTATAGACACCTGTGGCTTATTGCTATTCCGGTTTTGAAACACCTTTCATCTGTTTACATGCTGAGGAGGTGATATATAAAGAAAAATTTAGTAGCATGAAAATGCTACTAAATCTATTCTTCCAGTGTTAACAACTGCTGAAATTTTGAACTAAATTTATACTGTTTTGTTTCAAAAACTTTCCAGCCCAGTCTCACAGGAATTTGAACCTACCAGAGCATTTGAGTTTGACAGCTTTTACCTGGGAGATGTTCTTTGATGCCATTGTTTGTAAGAGAGCCCTCAAAGCACTGGTTACAGCTTCCAGGAATTCTGTGTCTGTAGGGAGTTCTGTCAAAGAATAGAACCCAGAGCCAGAAGTTAAACAGTAATATGAAGGACACAGGAAGCAAAGAAATACAAATTCCTTAATCCCTTAATTGTTCCTCCAGGTACTACCACAACAGGAAAAGCTAGATTTTCAGAGACTGGTCTCTGTAGGTTGTAACCATAGTGATTTGTTTGAATTTACCACTGACTGCATCTGGAGGTTAGAACACAGCTGGGCCTCCTTTTCAGGCACATCCCTGGTGGAGTCACCTGTGTGACCTAACGGACAGTGCCAGCCACCGTCACCAGCACAGCAGCTGAAAACTGGTATCACATGGAGGCCATAATACAGGAACTGAGAAAACTACACAAGCTGACTGCATACTTTACTTTCTTTCTTCTGCCTTCTTAAGCAAGCTTTTCAGACACCTGGAACACTGGACTCTTTCCAGTTCATATAAAGAGCATGTTTTCCGGTGGTTTAATAACATTTCAGGAATGTATGATTCAAACACTGCATTATTCTTGTTTAACTATAAACTCATTGGTAGCAGCCATCACCTTCAATCTATGTTATGCATTTCTTGAGGCTTTTTATTTTCCTCTAATGTGTTTATTTTCTGGACCACTCCAGATGCAGAACCTCTTGATTTATGCACATCTCCTCCCTTCTCATGTGAACAGTCAGATCTTTATGTCTCTTTTTTACCCACAGAATTCTTTCTAACCACATGTTGGTATGTTATCAGCTCTATCTGGATTTTTCATTACACAGCATATAAAAAACAGGCCTGTGCCATTAAATTAATTTTAGCATCCATATCTGTCTTCAGATAGCAACTTCTCCAGCTTCATCTAAGAACTTTCTATTACAAAGCACAATATGTAGACCCAGAATCTTGGAAGTCTTCTCCTCAAGCCTGAGACATATTTTATGTGAACTTCCATGCATATGTTTTCATAGGTATTTTCATTTCTGCATCTCAGTTTTCCACACATTGCACTCTCAGTAATAATGTTCCCACACACTGATCAAATGTCTTTAAAGACATTGAGAAAAAAGTGTGTTTTGCAGGCAGATGCATTTTCAAGCACTAATGCAGTGTCATTTTATACACCACAGCACAGCAATACATAAGCTACATCAGTGGCTACAAGTGGAGACACTTGAAGGAAGGGAAGAAAATCGAGCTTCTTGAGCTTCTAAGAATGAGAAATGACAAAACCACACATATGCCACACTTCAACAGAACTGTCTTAGGGAAAAAGTTTTCTGACAGTTTGGAGAATTGGCAGCTTTTCCAGGCTCTAATAATTTTTTTTTTTTTTTTTTTTTTGAAAACCCATCAGCACTGACCGTAAAACAAAGACTATCAGAATAGTCTGAAGGAAACAGCCTGTCAGGGACCCACAACTTCAGTTTGGAAACAGGTGTGGTTTTCTTAAACCATTTTTTTTCCCCAATCTTGGTTCAGCTTCTCTCATGTCAGTAACTGAGAGATCATAGCATAAATGATCCAACAGGATTATGGAAACGATGCTGCTCTCATGTAGAGGATCACAGAAAGCAGCTGGAAATGCTACCTGCTGTACAGATGATCCAAAAACACAGTACGAGCAGATGTATGGGGAAACTTTCACAGCATGTCTATGAAATAATGCACCCTGGAGGAACTACAGTGAAGACATTCTAGTGTTTACCAGGATGTATCACAGAATCTGTGAAGCTGGAAAAGAGCTCTGGATCAGTCCAACCTGTGACCAATGACTGCTGTGTCAACCAGACCCTGGCACTGAGTGGCACGTCCAGTCTTTCCTTAAACATCTCCAGGGATGGTGACTCCACAGCCTCCCTGGGCAGCCCATTCCAATGTCTAAACACAGATCTAATACATGGCATATATATATATATAATATATTCTAAAACAGTATTTTTAGAAGGAATAAATTTATTACCTTCTCTGCTGGAACTGAACCACAACCAGAATAGGAAGCTGAGCAGCTTTATCATTTAGTTGTAACAAGTTTAAACACTTTCTTACTACAAATGTAATTCCAATAAAGCCAAGCCATCATGAGCATAAGGCATGTCCTGGGGACAAGGTAGCTGCTCTCTTTACTTCTGTAATAAAGATGGATATTCTTGGGATTTTTGCACTAACTGCTTTTGCCATAATTTGGTAAAGATTACTAGAAAAAAAATTACACAAAAGACTGCTACACATGTTTTGTTTCCACATCTCCTAAGGACGTTTAAAAAGACAATGTCCCATCTTCTTCATGCTTGTCTGATTGCTGAAAAACTGTTATTACCACAAATGTGATCAGGCAAACAGTTCTGGTCTCCCAATGAGGCACTGTTAATCCACTAAGAGACTTTCTGTGCAGACCCAAACATGAAGTAGATGCTTGCATTACAAGCAGACTTGTTCAAGGTGCAGTTTGGATAAACACACCTTAACAGGATCCACTGTTAGGTCACTGTTATGTCAGTACATTGCCAACATTCAGTATCCTTATTTTGAAGGACCAGAGGGATAAAATTAGTAATGAACAACATTCAAACATAACATCCATGGCTACCTTATAGCTAGATGACCAGCAAAGGGGGTCAGTAAGTCCCCTTTACTAATCATCTTACCTGTTTTAGAAAAGATCAGCTGTGAGAGATGCTGTGCAAGACACTGAAGTGCTGAAGCTCCCCCAAGACAATCCACATCTGACACCAACAAAATGCTCTGAAGACACGTTAAAGCTCTACACTGCACAGCATTCAGTCTGGAACAAAAAAAGACAAAAAAAAAAAAACAAACCAAAACACACTGAGCAGGTAATTTTAAAAACATTTTTGAAATACGAAGAATCTTGAATTTAACAAGGCTGTGATCCACTATGCAGTTCACAAAAACATTTGAATCTCTTTATTCAAAATCAAATATCAGTATTGCCAGTTTCCAGATCTTAGGAGCAGCCCAAAGAGGTACAATCCTTTTAAGAGTTCTACAACTGAATATACATGAAATATAGTAAAAGAGACAATGAAATGCCTACTTTTTAATTAATGGTTTCCAAGACGGATTGTGCGTACAGATGTCTAGAGCAACACTGTTCGGAAAAGCAGTTTTTTCAAGAATCTGAGGAGGGGAAAAACAAAGGTTTAGCAATAAAACCCTTTTTTCCTTTTTTGCCTTTTTTTTTTTTTTTTTTTTTTTTTGTTATAGTGTGTTCAGAGGGAAGACTGAAATTTTAGCTTAATGTCAAACAGCTATTTTAAACTACGTATTTCAAAGTTTTCCAGGTAGCAAATATCTCACCTGCTAAAAGTACCAGAATTTTCCTCTAACACTTAAATGGTGCAATTATACACTGCTTTTAGCAGAGCGTATTTTAAATGTTCAACTGCACTAAGAACAGGTGATTTTCCAGGTCTCTGCTATTCTTTCTTATTTAGATTCTGCTACAGGATTTTCAGATAACTGCAAGTCTGGAAGGCCTTGCCATGAAACTCGGCTATTAAATACAAAAAACCTTCAACGTTTTCACCTCACACCTTGATGTCTTAGCTCAAAATTCTACAATGCTGCTGAACTAACACAGTAACTGATTCAAATAACAAACTTCACCTTTACAGCCCCAAATAAAAGTGAGCAAAACAACTCTGAAACAAAAACATCTAATTTTCTGTCAGTGCCAAATACTGTATTTCAGACACTTTGTCTAAAACAGGGGGAGAGGAACTTGCACTTTTTCAGTGCTGACTGTTGCCATTCATTAATGTTACTTCCACCTCATTTAGCTAATACAGAAATCTGGCTGTCATGCTTCAGCCAAGTTTCCTTTCTTTTTGCGGATGATGTTTTTCATGTACAAATCAAGGAATAACAACCTTTGTATTTTGAGAAAAAAAAAAAATTAAAAAAGCCCTACCAGTTCTCTGAAACACACGACCCTTCTATTCTCACTTACATGAGGAAATTATTTAGGTCGTGAAATGATGCATCACCTCTAGGCCAAAAAAGTGAGGCCAAACTCATCTTAAAAAATACTCCCTTCCTCCAGGTGGCTTGGGATAATTTGTTTGCCTAACCTGGGATACAAAGGAGGAAAAAGGGAAAGATTGTACCATGTGTTGGAAATAATATAGAAGACAATACCTTCTTTGGAATGAGGTTGTTCAGAAATGCTGAGTTAACCTCATCAGAGAGGCACAGGGGTGACAGCAGCAGCCCACTCCCCTCGTTGTATGAGTTTTCCATGAACAAGTCACTCTCATCACTGCTGGAGAGTTCTTCCCACTCCTCATCAGAGGGATCTGAGAACACAAGACAGACTTGTAAATGTAACAGCCCTATGCAACAGGTCTCCTAGTTCCCAACTGCAATTGGCTCCTCCAAACTTCTTGGTTTATGAATCTTTAAGCTCTTGAGTTCTAACAAACTCCTCACCAACCAAGTGCCATTTTTAGCCAGTTCTAAATACTATATTATAAACATTTTATACTCACTGAGGCACAAATATTCTTATGAGATGCTCTTCATATGTGGGCATGTTGATCTCTGATATTAACGTGTTGTTTAAAATTATCAAAAAAAGGTATAGAAGAAACATTTCGTAAAGATTTACGAAGATTTTAACATAGATTGTACCACTTCACTTTCTGAGGTTGATTCAAGCATGCAAATACACCTGTTTAACTTAATTTGTCTACTAACTGCAGTCAGTTTAAGGCAAGTTTCCTCTAGCAATACTGAAGCCACAAACAGTTGCCCTCTGCCTGGGCAGTAACTGGGCTGGATCATGTTATTGTCTCCACAGCAAGGTCAGTTGAAACAGAATGATGACAGCAAAGAAAGACAAATAATCTCTGATAGTCATTTCAGGCAACACATTGCACCTAAATTAAACTAGGTTTATAATCTTAAACCTGAACTAGGCCATACTTACACGACTTATTCTACAAGCAGATCTTTAAGAGCAGATATGTTGAGAGAAGTCGAAGTCCTGTTACCAACAGGCAACTGTGTGAATAATCTGTTGTCCACAGCTGAAGGGGGACTTGAGCTGACAAGCACAAACTGAAATCATCCTCATTTATATTTAAACTCATATATCTACATCTACAGAGTTCACACTCATTGAGCTGAAGTTTCTTTGCATCTGGTTACATTTTAACTAGTGTTTACCCAAGTCCTAAGTCTACAGGTTGGACTGATCCTCCTTTCCAACAGATGAAAGCTCTGTGTACATGAGTCAGGATATTTAACTGTTGTTACAAAAAATATCAGATTCACCCCCAAGTAATTTTGTTTGACAACACAGGTTGTCATGAGATGCAGGTCCTGTAGTAACTACAGGAAGAGCCGTGCACTTCTGTGGCAAAACCTAAATTCACTAAAAATACACAAGAAAGATCCAAATGAATGCATTTCACTTGTACTGTGCAAGTTTAAGAATTTATTTGAAGATAATTTTATGGTTTATCTGATGTAAAGTAACTCATCAAGGTGTGGCAACATGCAGCTTATGGTAATACCCAATTAATTCTACAGCCATAATATCCTGGTGTTACTAGCCTTTTCAAGAGAAAATGGTTGTCTTTCAAGTTTTACCAAACCATGGCAGCAAGAAACATGAAAACAAAGCAGACATCCCCCTTTCAGTCTCTTGCCTCCTCTAAAAAATTTCTTTTGCATCTTTAGCAAACAAAGAAAGCAAAAAATATCCCTTGAAAACTAATTGGTAACAACACAAGCTGACAATGTAATTCAACAATTACAAAGACATAAGCTGACAGCAAGTGACCAGGGCAGGAACTGGGATCTAGAACACTGGCCCATAACTATGATCAGGTTTCTTCTAATGTTCTGGGAAACACAGAGGCAGATCCAGCAGCAATCCCATCTTACCCAGAACTGGTAACTCAAGAACTACAAACTGGACAGCAGTGCTGGAGTCTCTTGGCTTCCTGCCCCACTGCCCATTCAAGGGGACACTCTGCCTCTCCCAAACA
This sequence comes from Sitta carolinensis, assembly GCA_032173965.1. Classification (NCBI taxonomy): domain Eukaryota; kingdom Metazoa; phylum Chordata; class Aves; order Passeriformes; family Sittidae; genus Sitta; species Sitta carolinensis. Next base: position 16,054,558 of record CM063292.1, on the reverse strand, counting down.
CTGGCCAGTGCTCAGTACAACACATCCCTCGCCAGCCTGGTTATTTCTCTCAGTTCTGCTGCAAGCTGAGTGTTTTTATGAACTCAGCATAATGGCTAAAGCTATTTAGTCCTCAAATAATTTGAAAATTAAATGAACAGCTGCTTCTGGATTCCTCTTAATTTCTAGAGACTGCCTGCCCATGAACGGGTAGAGTACTGTAGCGAAATACAACACAATCAATCTTACATTACACTGACTGAATGGCAGAATATGCAGCTTATCCACCAGAGATTTTCCAATTAAAGGAGAAAGCTTATGAATTACAGCTCATTAGATGAGAAATGCAGTTATGAGATTCATACAATAGGTGCAGAATTTCCTTGTGCTGTAAGAGAAAAAAAAAGTCACCATTGGGAATAGCTGGGTATTACTGTGGATTTTATTAGAACCTGAAAGTGTTACTCAGTTACTTTCTACACAACTACTCCTGCTTCAGGCTAGAACTACAATAGCAGTCAGTTTTCAGGTTTAGGGGACTAGTTTTGTTTGTGGGCTTTTTAAAATAGAATTTGATAATCTCTCATTTGTTTCCTGAAGAGTAGAAGCTATCAAAACCCTGTTTCAGAATTCATAAAAGGTACAGAATATCTATATCATACTCCCCTCCAAACAACAGCCTCTCTTTCTTCTCCTCCACAAGGCTCATAAAGACAGAACTCTGGAAGCCGAGATCTGTTGTCCCTGAAAATCAGCCTTCTGATTTGTTTTAGTATAGTAGAGTCAGTTCTCATGAATTGTAAGATAAACAAGAATCATGTTTACATTCCTTTGTAAAAGATATCACCTGATGGACTTCTCAAGTGACCAGTGGAGATGGAGAGGTGGGAACCTCTCTGTCCAATCTCTGATCACTGTCCAGAAACTTATATATACGAGGTCAACAATAAACTAGAATCTTCTTCCTTTCTTCATTTCTGCCTGAACACCTGTTGTGTGTGTTACTGTGTGTTTCTATCTACGTCACAGTAACAGAGATCTATATCGTTGCCAGAGTTGCATGCAAAAGCTGTCCTTACTCCTAATTTTGCAACACTTGCAGAATCAAAACTAAATCAAAGCTACAAGATTTATCTGCTATAAAAAAAATTGATGCCCCCATCCTGCAATCAGATTCACACACATCTTGCATCAAAGAACAGTCAGACCACACTCTAACTGAACAAAGTCACACTTCAGTTAATGTCTCTCTGGTGTGAGTGCTTTTTTGTTTCTTCTTAAATGCTGGCACATTTTGAGAACATAAACGCAATACCGTGGAAAAAAACAATTAACAACATCATAAAATCACTTCAATGAAGAAAAAATATTTCAATTAGTAATAGAAATTACTATTTTTCTCCCAAATGAGGATATCAGGGACAAGATACCCATGGGCGTTTGCCCTTAATAACCCAGATGACCAAAGAGCAAACTCAGTGTGACCTAGTGAGAAATAAAACACACCACCACCACTTGCAATGAATGAGACTCCTACAAACCTTCACTGCAGCACATATTAACAATGATTTCCAGAGCAGTCTGCTGAGCCGTCAGTAAAGCTGTCACTTCTTTCAGTTCCCACTTATCAGACTAAAAAATTAAAAACATGAACCAGATTTGATTTTGGAAAACAACATTTAAGAGCCATTTAAAGTATCCAAGCTGTCAGTTAAAAAAACAGCCCAGCCATTTCCTCTTCTCAGTCTACACCCAAACTTGAATTAAAAAAACCCAAAACACAAACCCAAGCAGTGTTATCTACCATCTTTTTGTTGGATGTTCCACAGCAAATTTCATTCTTAAGGAATGCCACTTCCACTAAAGCTGTCCAAAAGCCAGTCAGCCACACTTACTGGAAGTAAATCTGAAACATCATTTTCTCTTCTGAGTTTTCCTTTTGGTATTTCTTCCATGTTATCATCTTCATTCAAAATACAGTTTTCTGTAGCATCACTCATGTTTTCCTCACTTTCTGCTTCCACAGCATCTTTTAACCTGTTTTTTTCAGCTTCGTTCATACGAACAATTGTTTCTCCAGCATCTATTGCCAATGATTCTGAAAATATCTTCAGGATTGCATTAACTGTGCTTCCCAGGCTGCCTGGTGGAATGGTATCCTTTATATTCCAGATAGTGCCTAAATATGAGGCAAACAAATTATATAAATTACTAAAGTGCTCAATTCCCAGCTCAGTAATAGCCATTTTGTAAGGACACAGCCTCCACTACTTACAATACTCAGTGCTTATATTTACCCATAAATGTTCGAGTCTTTTCTCTACAGATTTCTATTTTTTTTTGTGTGTAACAATTCATATACTCATCCGCAGTAATTGTTATGCCCATATCTTAAGCTCAAGCAAATTTTGCCATGTAAGTATTTACAGAACATTTATGTGGAGTTACCTTGGTGTCACTCTGTACCTGAGATAACAAATCCACATGCGAGAATAATTTTCTAAGCAGTCTCAAAATTAATTTACTACACTCCAATATCAAAAATCATCATGGTTGTGCATTTGAGGTAACAAGAAGAATTGAAGGTAGAGAATCTGAGGTAAAAAAATCTACAGCTAGTAAGATCAAAACAACTCCCATACCACTTATTATTGACTCATTTAACTGTTAAAAACTAAATGAGCAGTTAAAGTGGGCTATCACACTGAGCAGGCTGAACTCATAATGAAGCATTTCAGACAGTTTTAAAACTAGCTGCAAATATCTACTTGCAGTTCCAAAAGGCAGCTATAACCTCACAAACCATCTGTACAGGCTTGACAACCAGATGTCAACCACAGCAGAGAAGAGCAGCCTTCTGTCCTTCCCAGCCTCCTTTACCTGCCATGCTCCCAAACCCAAAGCAATGAACCCCCTGAGCACTGTACCTGCTATCAGTGTTCTCAGAAGGATGTGCTTCATGGTGCTCTCTGGACTCAACATCACAGTTTCCAGTATTTGTTGTGCAGAAGCATTAAATGAAGAAAGAAGATCTGGATTATCTTCCGTCACTGCCTGCAAGCAGTTTGCTGCAGCAAACAAGAGCAAACATAATTAACAAACCCAGTAGTAGTTTTTGCTCTGCTAATGAGAAAGCATTATCTTCCTGAGAGCTAGAGCAAGGAAATGCTGACACAGGAAAAAAATTTCATGCAGCATCATGCTATAATGGTCTGACACTGTCAGACTTCACAAGCTGTGTTTTGGATTAAAAGACAGTCTGTGGCAAACCCATACATAAAACAGGTGAGAACAATATCACATTAGCCACGGAATTGGTTGGATTAATTTCAGCTACTCAAAATTAAATTTATCCATTATATACTGACAATGGACAACATAAAAAAATGCTGGAACCAGTCACATGCCTCTATGACCATTATGAAACTATAATAACAATAATACTGATAAAGCCAGACTGAAAGTGATTGGAATTGTTTGGGGTTTTTTGAGATGGACTACCTCCTCTGCTCCACAAATTAAACCTTCCATTACCAAAACATGAAACAAAATGAAAAACACAGCCTCTCTCTAAAGCCCTCTTCCTGCAAAACTTTTCTTCCCATGTAACTACAAATAAACCATTCTCTTTTAGACTCAAAACAAGCACAACAGATGTCAACTTCTTTATTATGTGCTGTTCAAGAATTAATTTAAAGTCTTATACTCAGTGCAAAGTTAAGCAATGCTAAAGCAGGTCCATTATGCAATGAATGCAGTATCAGTGCTACATTCATATAGTAAAAAGAAAAAAAAAGTATCTTTAAACCCTTCTCTGATCTTTTTACCACTTACCTACTGAAATAGCCAGATCCACATTTGTGGTAAATTTCTTCATGTAATGTAACACAGCCTCCAGACATCCTTCTTTATTGAATATGTACAGGGCAGTATTGTTGCATTCACTAATGTGTGGAAAAGATCAGTCAAACATTTTTCCAGGAAAAAAAAGTACTGTAGCAACATCTTAAGCACCCCATACTCATATTGTTACTACTCACATTTTTAAAAGATACCAAAGAGCTATCCTTCATTATTGAGGTTATGATCAACTCTATACAAGATGCTGAAAGAAAAGCTGAAAATCCTGGACATTTTGAGGAAAGCTGGCTCATGCCAGCTGCCTCCTCACATAGTGTTTGGAGTTTATTTGGGAGCCTAAGTACAGGCTCCTGCTGGAGTGTGGAAGGCAGCTCAGAGTGTGGGCTGCAAGCCAGCCCAGGGCTTCCTGCAGCCACAGGAGACCTCACCCACAAACCCAGTGCCAGCAGAGCAGGCTGCTGCCTTTCACATCAGTACTCACCCCACAAAATGACTGCTCTTACCATTCAGAAATGCACCTCCCTTTCACTATCTAACAGTGGCATTTGTGTTTCTTCAAGTTCTCACAGTTACTCTCTCTTTGATATTGATGCATTGATACAAGACTAATTCAAACTACAAAAAGCACAGGAGCTAACTAGCTACAAGGGTCTTCAAAAATTTAATTTAGAAAATATGGTCTCAAATCAATGCCAGCCCTATTTTTATCAGTATCAACGAAATGAGCAGTTCACATTCATTACCACGAAGTTCAAAATACAGAAGCGACTTACATCACACTTAATGATCATACTTCCTGTTCTCAAGCACTGACTAAAAATTTAAAAAAAAATAACTCACAACATTGCTGAGTCAAAGCTACAAAGGGTTATGTATTCTGTGCAAGATGTTGAACAAGGAGTTTATCTATTGTTCTAGATTCCAATCCCTAAAAAATAAATATCCCAGTTTAGAAGTAAGGCCTCAAGCCAGCAGCCATATCACAAAGACAGGCATAGAGGCAGTTCCACTGAGGCACTGTACAGCATTAAACAAAATCCTGTATGCAAAGTGTACAATGTGAGAAAAAATTAAGAGAAACAACACAAAGTTCAAGGAGAACTTTTGGAACAGATTTTATCACTCCAGTGTTATAGCCATTTCTGTATCAATAGTGTTGCCTTGTTGTTCTCTTCCTTCACCTCATGTTTCCAATGTAAACTACTAACAGAACAATTTACATTATTTTCTCACATAATAAGTAAATTTTAATCTGTGTCTCAATAACTAAGGCCAGTCGTCCCAAACTGTTAATATTAATTTTTGGGATGACCTGCAGAGGGAGGAAGTAGTATAAAACCTCTTCACTCATATTCCTAGAGCACTGATTGGAATTTCATTTTCTCTGTTTCTTGTACCATGATATGGATCTACAGGAAATACATGCAAGAAGCCACAACACGAACTGTACAACAGACTATGACAGAACATGTTCAGAAAACAAAATCAGAACTCAAGATGAAGAACCAGTAGAAAAAGAATTTATTACTCTTCTAAAACTAATGCTAAAACTAATTACTACTTCTAAACTAAATAACTACTCTTCTAAAACTAATTTACTACTCTTCTAAACCAACTCTGTGCACTTTTAGAATCCTTCACTTAAAAAAAGTAATCTATACTAGAAGATAAACTTTTATTTCAGATGAGATGAGGGCTCATCATTATTAAAGCAAGGTACACATAGGAGCAAGACAATCAGAATCAGCAAATGAATGCATCTTCTCATGCCAGGACCGTAATTTCTTTTCTGCTTCAATTACCACACTCCTTTTCAGGAACGATTTAATTTAGCTGAAAAGCCAATGTTTACACAGAACTTACCATATATTCCACAGCAAATTAATAGCTTCATTGGCTATGTCCTCAATATAATTTTTGTTCACCCCTCTGCATTTCTTTGGAGAGAGCTGGTTAGTGTCCAATCCAGTGCTGCACTACAACCAAACAAAAGAACCAGGGTTGGAAACAATCAAGTCACAAAGAGAAGCAATACTTTAAATTTAACAGCATTGAGTGGAGAGATCATCTCATGAAGTGTTTATTACCAGAACGCCTAACTAGTTTTCCTTCTTTATGAAAACTACAAGCATTGATAACTTTCTCTTGTAGAAAGACTCTTACAGTACTTGCTTTGCAGTTAGTCTTTAGAAGCACTTTCTAATTAAAAAAAATACTTGGGAATTTTAGAATCTGAAATGCTGTTTCTTGTTGAGATTAACTCAGCTAATACCTTACTGTGCTTTATAGTAATGCAATTATTCATATTTTAAAAGGGGAACAAACATACAGAAAATGCTGGTATTGCTCAAGGTTGCTCATACAAAGACAGCAGGTAAGAGAAATCAATGCAATTTCCAAACTGCAGTGCAACACCTGGACCAAACAAAGAATACAATTCAGTACAGGTTATTCTACAGTAACTACCCAGCTGTACATCCAAACTACCTATTTAGACAAAATTGCTCACCAAAAAAATCCTCACTAGACTAATGCTGCAACATAAATGAAGGACCTGGACTCTCACTGACAGAATAAAGTTGTCTAAATTGACAGTACAGATGCAAAATCTCAGACTTCCATTCAGAATTCATCCTAGGCAGCAAACCTCACTATAGACACAAGTCAGCTGGCCAGGAGCCAGAAGGTTAGAAATCTCTGGAGTAACTTTTGTATCACAAAACCTATTAATACACTCACTAAAAAGATCTTTCAAGTATCTTATTGTAATAAAAGCTACAAAAATAGAACTGTTTCTGTATATGGGACAATTCATTGCCTAGATCAGGTTTAAAATCAAAATAAAAATTAACACACCTCTTTCAGAAGTGCAACCAGGGGCGTCATGATGTCATTTGTCACCATGTCATCACAGACATCAAATCCTCCACAAGCACTCAGATTTCTGGGGGAAACAGAAAATTAATGCTTTGATGAGATACAATACTTCCAAAGAATGTTTCAAAAATCCCATGCATTTGATAGTCTTCTCTAAAGGTTATGCTACTTTTTGTTTTAAACTAAATTTGCTTAAAAGTAGCTTTAGTCTTCTAACACAAGAAAACAACTTTGACATTATGAAAAAACCTGGGATTTTCATTTATTCATCAAGTATAATTAGAAAGCTTACTGTACTAAAACATCACAACACAAAACGCCATACAAACTGCACTCAAGTTCTCTCTTATTTCCTCATAAAGCCGTATATTTCTAGTGTAAAGCCTGCTCCTGACATTGAAGTCTCACAGAGCAAGAAAAGCCCCTCTCTCACAGACTTCAGCTGACATGGGCAGAGTTCCTCAGACCAGAATTAAAGCAAGAGAGGCTGGCACTCAAGCTCACAGCTGTCACCAGCAGAAGCCCACAGGCTCCCCCCGTGCCAGGATCCCCTCACTGCTCCTGTGCAGTGCCCAGTGCTTACCGCAGAGCCCCAGCAGCTGTCTCCCGAACTGCTAAACTGTGATCCACCAGCAAGGGCCCCAGACAGCGCACCACGTCCCTCTGCACGAAGGCTGGGATGACCTGCTCCTGCTGCAACAGCTTGGAAATACTGGCACAGGCATACTCCCTCACTTCAGCACTGGGATGCTGCAGCTGCAGAGACACAGACAGGGCACATCGCCGTGAGGGAAAAGGGAACTGCAAGGTTTTACTGAGTGAAAAGATTGATCAGCCAGCACTGTGGCTCCCGTTTTACCACTCCTGAATGGAAGCGGGAGCTTATGACTTCCATGAAAGCTTATAAATCCTTGCCTGGGTTATGTGTGTTAACTTTATGATTAGATAAATGCTATTCTGGATATTTGACAAGACAGCCATAGTCCAGACACAGATTTGACACTAGCTGGCACTGGTGAGACCTCAATTACCATGTATTAAAAAAAGTAGGGGGAAAATACCATCAATGAAGTATAAAAACATAACACATGCCACCATAAAGAAAAACTAGAGAAACATAAGAAAAATAAATTATAGCCTTTAAATTAAAAGCATCTGCATAGCAGCAAGAAACATGTTTTCCCTACATTCCCCAAGACAACGTTGACTTGTGCCATAACAGAGTTTTAGATGAGATACAAGAATTGCAAATTGAAAAATAATTACAGTAAAAATGCATATCTTGGAAGGACACAGTTTGTTGAAAACCTAGCAGATAAACATCTGTTGAAGGGCAGAACAGAAGACTGGTAACATCAGATCCTGCCTCTACTGATAAAGGTGTCTCAGCTCATCTTCACGTGTGCTCTTATTTCCTCTCTTCCTCTCTCTCCAAAAAAGTTAATCCAGAAGAATAATCAATCAATGATCTGTTCAATGAACTAGGTTGAGCGAAGTGAACAAAAGGGATTTAATCACTTAAAGGAAAACGCATTTTTGCTTCTAATTTTAAAGTCACACCTGCAGAAAGAGACTTATATCAATTTTCATCTGCAATACCTAAGCCAGGTCTATGGCCTACAAGTGGCCAAACCCAGTCATTTTCAGCATTTTCTATGCGTTATTCCTTCCACGCGGCTCTTGGACTCCTGTCTCTGGCCACCTGCAGAAGCCTCCGGCCGGGGGCCCGAGCGCAAGCCCCGCATTGCTCCTCGCTCGGCCCCGCAGTGCCCGGGGCGCGGAGCTCGCCGCCCGCCGCAGCAGCGCACGGCAGCGCGGGCGGGGCCGGAGCGCCCGCACGGCCGCGACGCCGCGGAGCGACGGGAGCGGGGGAGCGAGAGAGGGGCGGCCCCGCTCGGCTCCTTCCCGCCGGGGGCGGCACCGCGCCCGGGCCCGCGCCCGGCACCGCCGCGGGGGAAGCCGAGGCCTCGCCCCCCGTGCCCGCCCCGCAGCCCCCGCCGGCTCCCCCGGCCCAGAGCCCGCCCGCACCTTCTCCAGCAGCTCCGCCGCCGCCTCCTGCTCGGGGCCGCGCTGGCCGTGCTGCTGCTGCGCGGGCCCGGCGGGGTCGCGGGGCGCCCGGCGGAACCGCCGCGCCCGGCTCTTGCCCATGGCCGCTCGGCGCCGGCGCGCCCACGTGCGCGGCCCCGCGCAGGCGCCGCCCCGCCCCGCCCGCCCGCCCGCGGCAGGGCGGCGGCAGCAGACACGAGCTCCTCGAAAGGCACTTACAGAGGCGAGAGGGACCTGCAGGATGGAAACCGGGAAGGGGTTTCCTCTCTGGCGTCAGAATCTTAGATTATAAGAACCACATCAAATACAGGAAATGTTGGTCCGGTATGAAAAATACAGAGTGCAGCTATAAAGTTTCTGAAGTTCTTCTGTGTTCAGTGGAGATCTGTATTTGCACAGTACAAAAGAAGATAACACCCGTTTATACAAAGATTTTATTTTATACACATTTACCTACAAAATATACAGCAGTTAAAAATAATGGATGGGCAGAAGACTTACTGGAAAAAAAATCCAGAAGACAATTCTTAAAGTTTCAACTGACAAAGTAACATCAATAGGCTGCCTTTAAAAGCCAGTCTACCCTGTAAGTAGGGGTTACTCAAGTTGCAGGAGCATTGCAGTTAGAGTTAATTTAAAGAGTTCAAAACATTAAAAAGGCACCTTGAACAACTTAAACTCTTAAAACTTGACAGTTTTAGCTATTCAAAAGTTACACTTTATGCGTATATCATCCACACCTTGTTGTTGACACTCTGAATAACAAATTTTGTTATTTTTATTGTGGCACTCTTTAGACTGTCTTCACCAAATCTGAAGTTATACATTTGCAATAAGAGCTTCATATTCTGACTATCACAGCATAAAATTCCACTCAGAATGGTCGGGTGGATTTAGATACAGTACAACCTTACAATTGGGAAGATACAAGCATATTTAAGACAATTAAAAAAAAAAATTAAAATCTTAAAATAAGTGTTTTGAACCAGATCAAACAAGGAACTACATATGACCACAAGGAAAGTGGCTGGTGCACTATATATACAACTCGACAAATGCGATCCTTGATATATTTGCGAAGTTCTTAAACAGTAAGATCAGTTTTCTCCAGCACAGTCAGTCTTCCTGCGAGCCTTTAGACCAGTTCCAAAAAGAGTGACCAGGAGACAAGGACAGCTGTAATGAGGAAGTGTGCTAATAAAACATCAGGAGAATGGCAAATGTTCCTTTCAATACTCTTCATGAGAGCAAGAAAATCCATACACCAGATATTACTTTTTTCCTCAACATTGGCATCGATCTGCTATTTACAATAGCTTACAAAGACACATAACACAAAAGAGGTTTCATTTTCAAGTTCAACTTCATTGCTGATTAACATACTTCACCTGTATGTTCTGTTCTAGCTGAAGTAAAAAAGTGACAGTAATACTGAAAAAGAGGTAATCAGAAGTAGCAAAAGCGTTGATAATGTGATAACAAAGAATTTGGATAAATACTCAAGAAAGTAATATTGCACACTTTCACTGTCAACTGTGTTAAGACTTTTACTCCTAGGCAGTGACAACCAGTCCCATTTGATTTTTTTTTGCTGTCATACTACCTTAAAAAAGGTCATTTTTGGTTTCCATGGCAGTGGAAAAAAATGAAGGAAGACAGCCCTTATTGAACATGAGGCCTAGGTTTCAAAATTAATTTTCCAGTCTGCAAGACAGAAAACAAAATAAATAAAGTTTAAACCCTGAAAGTTGAACCCAACAATTACATTTCAAGTTCAATGTTACAGGGAGTTTAAAACAACACACAAAATGAAACTAAGTACTCCACATTCCAGTTTTACAGACACACAGAACTTGCTGAGGTTTATACAAGTGCTGTTCAGAAAAACAAACTATGTGTCTTTTCAAATTGTTTCCTTTTTTGTTTTTTTACAAACAAGGATTAGGCAACAAAGCACTAACACTTACATCATCACAGGACATATTATATTCTGCCAAAACAGTTCGACATCGGGCTGCTATACTGTGTGGATTGTGTCAAGGAAAACAGCTAACACTTGTACACACAGTAAGCAAAAACTAAAAAAGCAGTATTAGCCTAGGCTTCAACAACTGCAGTAACTACACTTTTCATGTGACAAACGTTATCAAAGGATACATTGATGGTGCCACCACTCTTTTATGTATTCCAGCAAAGAACAAGCCTATTAGGGTAATACAGCTAATTGTGAAAAACGGGTGATTCCAAAGTGACGTGAAAAATGATACCTAGGAAAGAAATCAGATTAGCCCAACTGCATACTTTCTAAAACACACAAAGTCACTGCCTAGATTGCTTAACTAAAAATAAAATACTATTCCCCCTGCCATTTCCAAGTACTGTGAACAATTCTTTAGATAAGCATCCAGGGTACAGTATTTTGGCAGGCATTGTCCCAGGACACATTCCATAACAATTCCAGACAGCTTGATAGCTTTACTAAAAATCACCTCCCAGTTTCATGTGAGAACGCGTTTAGCCTTTCAGTTTTCAATATAACTACTACCTAACTGCAGCACCAAGCTAGGGAAGACAGCATATCTGGCATTAGCCTGACCTTACCTTTTGTGTCTCTGGGTCTATTAACCAGTTCCAAGCCCCAGTTGCTGTGCAGACTGATACCACTATCAAAATCACTGATGAAGAAAAGAACAGAGTCAAACAGTATACCTCACTCATATTTAAACACATTCATTTTTCAGCAGCAACTCTTAAACACTTATTTCTTTTCTCACTTCTGAGGGAGGAGAAGCTCCTAATTGGAAAGCAGAAATGAAAATATGAAAAGAAACTTCTAATATGTGAAACCCTAAGGATTCTGTACAAACTTCCTGCTCAGAACAAGTACACCTGAAAATCTAAATTCTGTCAAGTAAAAACATCCTGGTCCTTTGAAGCAACCAAAGTTATCTTTTCAAAAGAAAGCTGAAAAAGAGCTATCAAAAGCATATAGCTTCTTCTCTACATCATACAAATACTTTCTTTTCAAGATAACAAGAAGAAAAGCTAGAATTGGCTACACATCCCAATACAGAATATAACAGAAAGCCCCTCTTTTATGTGAATTACAAAACAAACAATGTGGGAAAAAACATGAGCCACTGAATACAACTAGTTATTCAAACCTCATTTAAATATGCTTAAAAATTTCCAGTATTTTAAATTATCACTGACAGAAAATAGTGATTTTGGAAGCCAAATGCATTCCTAAAGTAGGTGTGCACAAACTCAGCAGAACTACATGTAAATATCTGAGTGCTCTGAAACAAGGGGTTTGAGGTGCTGTAGTGGAGCTTGCTTTTGCTTTCTAAGTAGTCATTTCCTTCAGTTCCTTCATTCCAAAACTGACCTCTTGGGGAAAAGATACTATATTATGTGTTCTTAAAAATGTCAGTATTCTTTGAGTAGGAAAACTTCAGCAGAGTCTCAAAAACAAAACAAAAACAAAGTTGTGTGTTTCCACCTCAGACCACGGATCTCAAAGCTGGCAGCATTATCTGTGAAATTTTTTGCCTTCCCCCCTCCTTCAAACCTTCCTGTCATAACAAAGCTGCCTTTATGGCACACTGCTATAACTTTTTCACCTTCCATTTTATAGGGACTATCTCACCTGATCATATTTAGTTAAGTAACAACAGCAACTGTCTCATAACTCTGAGTCTTGAAGAAAAAAGCTTCAGTAACATAATAAAAATCAAATAAAACAGAAACAAACAAACTTATGTTTCAGATATTTCCAGAATAATTCAGCCTTAAGCCAATTTAATCTTAACCTCATTTTTCTAACTCTGGCTAAAATATTAGTTTAGTATCCTGTACTAACTTCTTGCAGAGTGTTTGAATGTATGCCACAAGTTTTAAAGCAAGTCTAAACATAAATTTTTCTTTGGGAAATTTAATAAAGAATACACACTGGTAAATCTAACAAGCTTGAAAGACAGACTCCTATTTATTCTTTGGAAACTTACTTCTCCAACGTCCTGTAGCTGGTTGCAAACACGCAATGTATTCAGTAAGTCTTCTTTCAAAAGCTTTGAGATCTGGGGAAGATGTATATCAAGCATAATTAGATCTTCATCTATATCATCATATTTTAAAGTAGAAGATAAAAAGAATTCACTTTTCCCCCATGCACACCCAGTTCTTAGGCAGAGAAAACCAATGCAATGACCCTTTATATGCATAAAAATCCAGTCATAGTAGCTTTACTCAACATCAGGTAAAAAGTACAGTGGTGGAGTTAATCTAAAGCAAAAAACATTCCCACTTACAAAAAAAGAAAAATCGATACAGTTGAGAAATCACACTATTTCAGACATCTTTGGAAATAGTGACTTCGCTTTATAGTAACATAAATTGCCTCTCAAAACAAAGTATACATTTTGAAGTAGTCAGTGTATCAGGAAACCATTATGTATAATGGCAGTTAAAAAAAAAAAAAAAAAAAAGAAAAAAAAAAAAGCTGGCCATTTTCCACTGTTCAAGGGATTATTTGTAGCATGTGGCTTTGATGGCTGTTTTGTAGAAACTTTGAGTGTCATGATATATATAACACATATATGCAAAAAATTCCACAGCAAACACAACTCAAATGATCTTATTCCAATCATTATTTTTTAAAAACAGATCTTTGTTCTTACTGCCATTGTTCTCCCATGGTCTTTACACTGAAATTGCTTTTAAATCCATTTCAAGCTGATACTCCTAATTGTCTCCAAGGAGCGGTTTCACCTTAAGCCCAGGTTAGATTTACACTTCTGTTCAACAAAGTCAATATTTGATAACATCCCAGTTAGAGCCAGAATTCTACCTGGAGTTAAGTTTTAATTGGGATCAACTTAACTTTCAGCTCAAGTCTCTGTCAGCATCAATGTGGAACTTCAACTTCCAACTACTGCTATATTAGTTATCACAATAAAGCAATTAGAGAATAAGCTCAGAAGAAATAAATCTATTATGATCGCTATGCAAGCAGTTTTCTACACTGTGAATTTATTCCTAAGTGGTTTGCAGGTGAATTTATGGAGGAAGATTACAGTACTTGACTTCAGCCACAGAACAGCTAACTAGTCTTAATTACTGCCAAGAACACGGTAGTTACCAGCCTGTCCTCCACTTCCCTTCTGGGGAAGTTAAACCACTGCCAGCAATTACTGCTAATTAACTGTTCCCTGACTAGCACAAACCCCTCCAACTAGTCACTGAATCAAGAGGGGGAACACAAGGCACCACATGAAAACCTGCTATTTGAGAAACAGCACCCTGAAGGCATAAAAAATGGCAACAAAGCCATAAAGAAAACACAGAATGCAGACATCACTGAAACAAAATATTAAAAAAGTTTTTCAGAAAAAAGAAAATGAAAGTTTTAACTTCTTTTCCACTGTGCACATTCTAAGAACCTTCTCCGAGTTGATCTCTTTGGTAGCTGTGACTGGCAGGGCACACTTCTGGGAACCCTCAGCTTGCACAAGCATAGCAACAAAGCCCTGACAACGCCGGGCTATCGGCTTCTGTCGACACTGCCTACTTCTACTGCCAGCTACAAAACACCTGCTAATTCCGAAACACTGGTCCATTTTAAAAATCTCCACCAGTCTTTGGACACTAAAAACTCCTTTCAGGGCTCTGACACCCTGTAAAGCTGTAACTTCAAAGAACTTGTAACCCAAACCATGAAGTGTCCCCGGACAAGAAGGGGCTATTTGAGGCCGCGTTCCTCAAATGCCAAAGGAGCCTTGGCTCAGCGTAACGCCTAGAGGAGCTCAAGAACTGTAAGAATCGCGAAAAGCCGTGAGCGGCCAAGGAGCTCCCACAGCACAAGAGGATTTTCATCAGCTCCAGCCGAGCAGCGGCACCGAAAGGGAACGGCGGGCACTCCCTCCTCCCAGGGCAGGCAGCAGCCCTCAGCCCAGGCCCTCCCGCGGGCCCGGCTCTCCGGGCCGGCCGGAGAGCAGCACAGTCCGCCCCGAGCGCAGGACGCCGAGGAGGCCCCGGAACCCCGCCCTAGCTCGCCTGTCTGGGCCGAGGAGGAGCGCCGGGAGCGCGGTGCAGAGGGAGCCGAGGCCTCCCGTGGCCGCTTCGTCCCGCTCCGCAGGGACGGGGCAGCGCGCTCGGGCGGCCCGGGCGCAGAGCCGGCAGCTCCCGGCGCGCCGAAGAAGCAGCTCCGGGCTCGCTCCGAGCGGCCGCACTCACCCTCAGCCTGGTCCAGGGAGTTCATGGCGGGCGGAGCGGCGCGCACCGGGCGGAGCACCGAGCACGGGCCGTTCCCCGCGGCCCCGCGCACCGCCCCGCCGGCCCGGCCCCGCAACAACGCCCCGCGCTACTCGCCCGCCGCGCCGCCCGCAGCAAGCGCGCCGCGCATTGGCTACCGCCAGGGAAGGGGCGCGGCTCGGCTCGGCCGGCTCAGGGCGTGTTGGCGGACGGCTGTGTTGTACTTTATTTATTAAACAGCAGCCGCCCGGGTTTTTCTTTTTTCTTGCGCCTCCAAGCATCCTCGCATAACTAGAGACGGCTGTTCAATATATGTGTCTCGTCGGAAAATAAAAACTAGAAAAGAAGGTACAGTATTCTTCCTTCAAGACAGCCCTTCAACCTCTGCACTTGTTCCTTCGGGGGCTTTTCTACAGCCCTCCCCTCGCAGTCACCAGCCAGCGCTCCGGCGCGGCCAGGCTGCTCGCCCAGGCGCTTGCGAGAGCCATTGCAGTGCACAGACTTAAAGGCTGCTTTTGAAAACAGGCCCGGCAAGACTGACCTGTGATCTCCTCAGCAGGGCCAGGCAAAGCTCTTGCAAGCTACAGGCATGAGCAGGAGGCTGAGTACCCTACACAGGCAGTTTCAGTTCATCACGGTTTCTGTGCAGGAGATGGCGCTGGGGCACGGAGAGCGGCTGTCTGTGGGGTGTGCGGCCTGTATCTCTGCTAGGAGGGGTGTGAGGCGCTTCCACTCATCACCCTTCTCCCCTTCCCTTGGGTTTATTGCTGCAGGAGCCGTGCGGTACCACAGCAATGGCCTCTGTCACAGCACAGCAGCCGCGCTCTGCTGCCAGACCGGGCCCGCCCGTGCTCCAGCGGCAGCATTCGCATTCTGGATGGCAACAGCCGAAATGCCGGTCATCCAAAAGCTGTGCCGAGAGGTTGGGTTTCTCTGCCGCTCGTAAGTGTCCCATGGGACACACAGGGATCAGTCATCGAGATCCCACAGCCCTGCCTGCTGCTAGCCCAGCTGGGCTACAGAGGTAACTGAACTGGTCTGTTTGCTAAATGAAAGCTTTCTGAGTTCCTGAGTGACTCGATTAGTGAGCTCTCCAGGGAGCCGGGCTCTCTGCACTGCCATCTGTTTTCAGCTAACTGGTACTGGAGCCTGGATCGTATTTTGTAGTCCAGTACGAATTTAGTGTTGCTTAAAGCAGAGGCGCTGCAGTGCTCTCGGGGTTGGGATGTGGTGTAATTTCTCTCCCTCTGTTTCTTAAAAGGAACCTAGAAAATCATGAAAATATGATTAATAGTAACTTTTCTCTCATTGGTTTAAGCATAATTACAAAAAATTGTGTATTCTAGAAATTCATACATTACTTTTGCATTGATGATGGCTCACTGAATGTAAATGATAGCCTGATATTTTCTTGAGAGTGTTTGAGTCCAGCTT
This sequence comes from Sitta carolinensis, assembly GCA_032173965.1. Lineage (NCBI taxonomy): Eukaryota > Metazoa > Chordata > Aves > Passeriformes > Sittidae > Sitta > Sitta carolinensis. The sequence goes on along the minus strand of CM063292.1, from coordinate 16,038,109 downwards.
ATTATAGTTTTGCCTAGTTAGTTAACAGAAGTTTTGCCAGTGTAAAAACCAGAAGAAGCACAATACTGGTGGTGATTGGAATTACATATGCCATGTGGAAAGGTAGAACACATCAGGGGTATTTTTTCTGGCTGTTGACAAAGACTATAGCAGATATTAGCACTGGAATTTAACTGAATCAAAGACTGGAGTAGGAGAAGTAGATGTTTTCTTCCTTTCTACAACTGTACTTTTGCAGCTTGTAGAACCATAAATCAATTAGACTCCAGGAAACTGGATGCTGCTCTCAAAAAGTGAGTTCTCTGCATAGCCCTTGGAGATTTCCAGCATCCTGAAAGGGTCAGAAAGTTGTCATTTGCATTAAGCTATTTATACTTATGTGAGCTTGTTGATGTGCAGATCTCCTCTGGTATTTTATGCTACTCCAGCTATTAGGTTTCTGTCTTAACAGATGCAGATATAAAGCTGTTTTTTTATTCAAACTTCATTGATTTGTGACACTTAGAGGCTGAACCTACATCAGGAAAAAATTCCAAGATCTATAACCCTTGAGATACTTAATTATAATTTCTTGATTGTTTCTAGTGTAAAACTTCTTGGACTGTTAAAAATGTTTCAGGGTTTTTTTTCCCCCCGCAAAAATAGCTTTTACTGTCTACTGTACAACTCTGTTGACTAGCCAAGATAAATGAGGCAAGGCAATGTAACTGTCATCACACTACAGCTATGACTTAAATAAACTGTTTCTTAGGATTAGTGCATCTGTTAATAACCCTTGATATCTTTTTCTGCCAACACCTGTGAAGCCAGAAAATTAACAGCCTAAGCAAAGGGGCTCTGTGTACACTTGGATTGCTTCACAAGGCAAAGGTGGTTGGAAGAACCATGCTTTGTCAGTTTAGAGTGCTGTCTCAAGGTGCAAGGGATGCATCTCTCTGAGTCTAGCATCTTTGGTATCTATTTCTGGTTCTCACAGCTGTACTTGGAGCGTAATGTGAGAGCATCTGTTGGCAGCATCTGCTATCAGAGATAATTAGGATGGGTCACTTGTTTCTTAGTTTGATTGCTTTTCCAGCCTTCTGCACTTTTTAGTCTACATATCCTTTCTCCTACTCATTTTCCTCTGAACAATCCCTCCATCTTGAGGCAACATGTTACTTCAGAGATACTGTAGTAATGTTTAAGACTTATGTATTCAGTCTTTTTGAATTTACTAATCCTGTATTTTTATAAATCTGTTTACTGTAGTAAGTTTTGAACAGTATAATCCTAACTTGCATTTAGTGACACAAGGATAATGCTTACATGTGTTATATTCCTTTTTGAGTAGATTTTGGAAGCTTAAAGCTTAAATCTTATCAAGAGACTGTCCTTTTTTAATTCATTCTATCTCATTTTCCCTGAGAAGTCTTTTACTTATCTACAGTACTGATGGATTTTTTTCCTGTAAGGCGATCCATACTCAAGTCTTCTTGGTTTAGACAACAAAAAAAATCTGATTAGAAAACACTTGTTCTGCCACATTGAACATAATAAGTTATGGCTTGAGATGCTATAAATGGTTTGAATTTTGGTATACTGTAAAGCTAATTTGAGTTCCTCTGCTCTGTTTTTGCAACTGGAGTGAGATTTTTTATAATTGTAGGTACTTGCAGCAGGTGTGGTAAAACTTCACCATCATATTCCATATAACACTTCAGAAGACAGGCTTCTTTTATTCAAGATAACTATTCCTTATTTAGCTTATTGTTCTTCTTTACACATCTGTCACATGAGAGGCATATCAGTTTCTGAGCAAGAAATAAAATCACTGCCAGCAATCCAATAAGAATCTGCATTTCTGCTGCTTCAATAATTTGCTGTTTGTGAATCAGGCTGTGATAGTCCTTATGGAAGGTGACTGTATTTGTAGTGCTGAACTTGGCTCTGCATTTACTTACTTATTTACTGTGCTGAATTGGCCTTTATTCAGAAATTAGCCCCAGCCACCCTCAGCCCCTCTGTTAACTGAAGACCAGCTGGAATGCAAGGGGACTTATTTTCTGCCAAATTTACTTAAACTTAGCACAAGAAACTCTCTCATTAAATTCTCATTCACTTTTTTTGTCACTTTGTAAAAATATTATATGGATTCTTGCTATCTTGAACGATATGTATTCAGCTTTTCCATTTTCCAGTCATTCCCATTTAATTCCCCAGTAGAGTCTTCTCAGCCTCTTAATCCCCATGTTCTCCTACACATTGTATTTGGTTTTCTAAAAGCTCTCAGAGAACAGATGTATTCACCTGATTTTGCCTTGTTTTCAACACTGTTTTAGTCCTTCAAATGTCACTCCTGGTATGATAATAGTGACAACGCTGTCTTCTGACTTTCAGGTTGAAAGTTAAGTGCTAGAACAAGGACATTTTTTTTTGAAATCTTAGATTTATGCCAAAGACATTACACCATAACGATACAGGCTCATAGGAAAACCAGACTCATTGTTACTAACAATGTAAAGGAGCCAAGACTGGAAGCTGAATTTGTTTCATTTCTTTTGGAGGTGCTGGTGTGGAATCTGTGCTGTGGGCAGGCAGACCCTGAGAGGTGATGGAGCCACTGTTCCTGGGTGCCTGGTCGTTCCCTTGGGTGTGTCCCCGTGCCTCTCCCTGGCTGGCAGCTGCCCCCTCTGAGCGGGATGGCCCTTCTCATTTTTAACATCCCTTAGGTGTTCTCACCAGCTGTGATGGGTGCAGAGCACAGTGGGACAGGCTGTGGTGCTGGAACAGCTGCATTCCTTTGGCAGCTTCCTGAGAGCTGGCATCTAATCACTTGTTTGAACTGCTCTGCTCGCAGCCTGCTTTGTGCCAGGCACGGGAGTAGGAGGTTTGTTGGCTTTTGAAACGATGAGCCATGTACACTGCTGGCTTGCCAGGATATGCTGTATTTCTAGCTGTATTTCTTCTTGTTTCCAAACATCATTTTGGGCATTTGTTTGTTCAGCCTGAGATCCTATTCACAGCAGCTGCTGTGAGGGTTGTTTGCATTCAGTTGTCTGCTCGTCCTGTAGGGTTAAAGTTGATAGTACTTTTGCAAAACAAGGATTCCTTCCAGCCTAATAAGTACTTCTTGTGAAAAACAAACAAAATAATCACAAGCACACAAATCTGGTTGTAGCTTTTTTCTCACATAGCTCCATCCTATACCTGCTTCCAGAAGGACATATCCTGAAATAACATGGCAGTCCCTCTGTTAAGCAAACTTCAAACTTCCCTTGCTTTTCTCTCTGCAGTATTGCAGCTATACCAGAGAAGAGGGAGATAATTTCTCTTGAGGTTTTTAGTTAATCGTCTGCTGAGGAAAAACACTGTTTCTAGATAAATACAGATTTTAAATGGATTCTTTATATTTAGTTATTTGTACCCAGGCTATTGGTACCTTTAAAAAACAAAATCCATTGTTAATGTCATTATAACTGGCAATCCTGAACCTGCTTTACTGTTGCTTCAATAAACTGTACTATTTACGAAGCTGTAATTATGGAAGTTCTTATTGAATTCAACCAGACATATAGTGCTGAATTGATTCTAATCAGAAATCAGGCCTGGTCACACCCAGCCCCTCTGATCTCTGAGGACCAGCTGGAATGCAGAGGGGGTGTTTTTTCTGCTAAATTTCTATTCCCTTAATGCAAAAGTCGCTTCTAGCTGCTGATGCTTAATGAAGGCTTCTGTACACATTTCAGTACCTCTTTACTTAGGGGAAAAATGGATGTAGCAAAAGCTTTAGAAGCATCTTGTGTAAGCAGAAAGTTTAGTTTAAAATGTCCCACTGTAGCTGCAAATTTTTGCTGTGACTGTTGTGATGTCAGTGTACTTCTTTAGGGTTTTTTTTAAGCAGTGTCAGGAGGAGCTGACTGAGCTGCTCTGTGTTATAAGGCATTCTGTAATTTAGGCAAGCCCAAAGAAGAAAATCCGACCTTTTCACATCTCCCTAGAGTTTGTTAATGAAGAGTGGTGAAGGAAAAATAGTACATCGCTTCTAGTTGATATGGCACTCTTTACAAAACAAATGTAGTGTGAAAATCTATTTAATATGCTTATTTTATCTGCTTAACACTTTGGATTAGTCTAGCTTTTAAGTCTTTTCTGGTAACATATACCTCAGCTCATATTCTTATCTTTTCTAGTAGAAATATTTACAAAATCTACAAGGTGAGAGAAACTTAAGTAAATAATTGTATTTAATAGTATCTAATAATAATAGTAACAATAATAGTAGCTTAGCCAAGTAGTGATTTAGATTCATTATGCAAATATTGCCTGAATAGAACTGTATAAATATGCTTGTACTTTTGGCCTTTGGTATGCTGTGTGTGTATTTTGCAGATCCCCAAAAAATTGGAACGTGTGCCTTGTGTTGGAGACAGGCAAGCAAGCTCATTTCCAATGAATCCTGCATTGGTCTGTCTCTTGTGGGTATTTTTTCAACATGGCTTTAAAAGCATTTAGAAAAGATGTTTTATAGCACAGGTGAAAAATGTTCCTGGTTAATCTCTAGTGCCTGGCTGCAGTCTGGTGGCTTTTCCTGGTCACACTGCCTTCCCTTGGAGTGAGATTTGAGTCCCAGCATCAAAATAGAAGAAAGTTCAGGAGAGAATGCTACAAAAGTAGTGCTTTGTGGGTTGGAATAGATGAGTGGGCTGCTCTCAGTAGAATTATTCTGAGACACTTGCAGCCCACTTTAACCAGCCATGTTTCTTATGCATTTTTTACATGTCTAACAGATATCCTCAGGGAAAATAAAAAGTGTATGGGGGAAATCCTTGCTTTAAGGAACTGTTTTTATTATTTTTAGCAGTGTTGTGAAGCAGTAAAGTAGAGAATCTTGGTGACGTTCTAATACAGTTTTGCAGTCTGTGCTGTTCCTTCACTGATTTTCTAGTTGGTTACAGATGACAACACCAGGGGCGATGGCAGAGAGAAGCTATACATGCAGTTTTGCCAACAGATGCAGGAAGAATGAGACACCTTCTGACTGTCATTGCTGCCACCAGCAAGGAGGAAAAGTAGGTTTGTATTAAAGGGTTTGGTGGGGTTTTTGGCTAATTTTGTTACAGAGATGGAAATTATATAAGTAGGTGTAACCCAGTTCAGAAATGTGACCCTGCAAATATGTAGATAAAGTTTGAAGATCATGCCTATTTAATGTTTCTGGATCACCTTAAAACTTATAGTTAGTTTTAAAATTTCTTATGCATCTAGGCAATATTTTTTGCAATATTTCATTCCCTTCCTCCTCACTGACTTCCAAATTTGACATTATCTCCCTCTGATAGTCATATGGCTGGAACTACCCCAGAGATTCTCTCCTTTGGTTCTTGGGAGTGTTGCACATGTGTAGGGGTGCATAATCTCTTCAACTGGGAGCTAGAAATTCTCTGCCACTATTACAGTTTAGTGATCTATTGAAATGTTTAGGCACAGGAATCCAGATAGAACTACAGCTGCCTCAAATGGGTTGATGAATGTGTCTGAAATGCAAAGATTATGTGGGATAATTGGAGCAGGTTGTAAATTGAGTTATAATTTTTTAAGCAATTAAATAGTAAAGCTGAGAAATTATTTTGCTTTCAGTTGTTTTAAACCAAATATGTGGCTTTATTATGTAGATGAAACACTTTTAGAACTGCTTAAAAAAGTAGGTGTATTCCAATATATGAAAAATTAGTTCTTCCTTGACTGTCTACTGTTCCACTCGTAATTTCAGGATCAGTGTTAGCATTTTTGTTGGTGAAGCAAATGGAATTTGTGACTTTCATCTCTCCACATTGCTAATAAATGTAATCTTCCAAGTTAAATGACTAAAATAAAGTTATCAGTAAAATTCTTAAAGGTTAATGAACGTTAATGAACCTCAGAACATATGTATTGCTACTCTTAATTTTTTGTGCTGTCTTCAGTATTTTTGAAAAAAAAAAACAGGCTACTATCAAAATTACAGTAACATCAGTGTAATAGTTCATAATAGGCAATATTCTTTTCAGCTGAATATTTTTCAGTATGCTAGGATGATGAGATAAAATCAGATTAATAGTTTTTCACTCTAGCCCTAAAATGTGATCAAGCAGGAATCATTAACTAAAAATCTTCCTCTGATGGATATTACAGCTTCCTACTATAACAAATACTTTCAAAATTTTCTGCATAGCTTAAAATAGAGATCACAGATACTTCCCAATTTTGTAGGAGGTGTTTCTGATCAAAGAACACATGTTTTCTGGGTTTCTCACAGCTCAGCATTGGACTTGGTACTTGTGGCTTCTGGCACATATAAGATGGCAACAGCACAGCGATAGGAAACAGTGACACGGACTTTTAGGTTCATATAACCAACTTCCCTTTTCTTCAGGGCATTATTCTAGAATTATAGGCAATCACTTACTGAACTTGAGGTGAAAATAACATACCTCACATAAGTCAGATCTCACTCTTGCACTCCAAGTTAAATGACTGTTTTGTATTCTTAAGCAGCTCAATGTAGCATTTTCCCCTAGCCCTGTAATCAGACTTCATTATTCTATCTAGAGAAAGTTTAGGTTGTTTGAGAAATGTCGCTTAAAATATTCTCCATTCAGAACTGCAGTTTAAATTTCTTTCAACCCATTTAAATTTTAAACACAGACTCATTGCACTTCTGAGTAACAGAATTTGACCTAGTTAAAATGAGACAGCTTTGAAATAGTTCACTGAATTAATTTCTAATAATGCATAATACATGTAGTGATTAAATGTCTGTCCTGGATTGCTGCTTACATGGCATAACATCACTTAACAAACTCACATATAATAATTAAATGATAGGAAGTTATATAGCAATTGCCTAATTATAATTTCAGTTTGTTGTGTTGATTCTATGTAAATAAATAAAAATGCTTTTTAAGGTTTATCTCTTTGTTTCAGAACTTTTTATTTGCAAATTTACAAATTCCGCATATTTTCATGTATCAGGAACACAGTAACAAAAATGCAGTTTCTCCTGGAGCAAAAGTAACTGCCCTGTACTTCAGTTAAAAATATTCTAAAATTAAGAAAAAATCCCATTATTTTGGGTGTAGATGTTTGTGAAAGTCTTTGTGTAGAATTGGGAATCCTTATCTTGTTCATGATCTAAAGTTAAAAACTGACCAATAATGAATTGACAGGGGGAAGGAGAACTTACAGCTCTTCATTTATATTTCAAATGAAGTTCATATACTGCTTCTAAATCAAAACTAACCTCTGCAGCTACGGGAGGGCTATGTCAATACTGAACTGAAGACTTTAAACATCTCACTCTGTTATATTGCACAGGCTTAACAGCTGTATTTTTCTGTCTGTCTGGAGAAGTGCAAAGTCGATGAAACAGGAGTTTGATAGAGTCATCTCTCTCTTCTCTGCAGTACATCATAAGGTGCCTGTGCAGGATGCATTGGCTCTCATAGTTAAAGCTCTTGGGAACACATTTGCTGAGCTACCAGGGTTTCACACAAGACAGCTGGTCTGCTAGGTGGCTGCCTGGCATGGGAGCTGTGAGATGTGCAGTGTGCTTCTGGACATGAGACTTATTTCTGTTACAAGCAGGAGAGTACTTGGATTGGTTGGAGTTGAACCCAGTAAGTGACCTTGAAAGTACCAGAAGATAGATAATTGAAGGTATTAATTTTTTCCCTCTGAAATACAACTTCAAGCATCTTTTAAATCTGATATTAGCTTGTTTATACATAAGAAATAATCTGTAAATAAATGATAGGCACTAGAGATCAAAAGTTTGTGTATAAAATGCTGGTGTGTCTATTAATGGACATGTGCCTCCTGCAGTATGTGCAGATATTCTTCATTCTAAGGACATATACACACCCCTAACAGGGAATTGCTCTCTCACAGGTTACATTTGCAAAGTGTTTAATTATCTGCTAATGATGTCGAAGATTTCAGTTGTAATAGCACTGTACACAGAAATGCATTTAAGTTAGTGATATACATCAAAATAAAATGCAACTCTTGGTTTAAGAGGATTCAGTAATATAATGGTGTATAAACTTATTTTAATTAAAAAGTTGAAAATTCAGCAGAATACCTCAAAAAAAGTTCCCACCCAATCACATACATAAATTATAGACTTGGAATATTGGTGTCATTTTGTCTGTAGAACTACTCTACAGAAAATTCTTGGATGCCCTTGTGATAAGAAGATAGTGAGATTCTTGCCAGCTTCTACTTTCCCTCCTAATTTCTCTTGAAGAATTGTTCTTCAAACCACTTCTGTTTATTTAGACTCAGACTTACTGAACAAAATCGAACTCAAATCCTTCACCTGAAGTTGAAGACACAATCTCATGAGGATGTAAGGCCATGGACAGGCACTGCCATCCACACCTTAAACTCACCTTCACCCCCTCTGCTGCCAGGCAGTATTGCTGTCTTAGGCTAGTCATCCTTTCCTAAGGTTAAACCTTGATTTGGGTGAAAGGCTGTCAGGGGTTCTTCTTCCAGCACTCTTTCAGTTTCGTATTTCAAAGTAATTTGTTCTGTTTCTGTGACTGACTTGATCACTTGCCACAGTACATTTATTCATAGAAGTAGAACAAAACATAGTAGATACTACATGAACTGCAATCAAGTAGATAGGCGAGATGTGGAAAAATCTGAACTTGCAAATATTTGGCAGTGATCAAATAACAGTTGAAAGAGTGGAACTCAGCCATGCTATTTTCAGAGCAGATTTTATGTTAAAGAATTGGAGAATAGGGGAGTATACTATTCTTTATCTAAAAATGAATTCGTTCTAACGTTACAAAAGCGTAAGAACATAAAACTCATCTTTTATGTCCTTAGTCTGAAATCAGATTCAGCTACTGTCCTTGCATCTGTTTGAAGTTGATATGGGTTGAGGTGAACACCTGGCTATTTTAGAATGCTTTTTTTCCTCCCCTGTTGTGAACTTTTCCCATTCCACAAAGCTTTCTTTTTAGTTACCAAGTTGGTTGCAATTCTTTTGAGTTATTGAAGCTCATGGGGAAACCAGAAGGGCCGCAGAAACGGTGAGGGCGGTTCAGGTTTTAAACATGAATATTCTTGGATGCATAGGATTCGAATGTAATGTTTTCTTGTAAATTAAATACTGCTTTAATGATCGAAAATGATGGGGAAGTCAGCAAAAAATATTGCAACATCTGCTTAATTGGATTATTTTCTTTATTAGAAGCTGGTGTAAAAAGAAACTACATGTACACTCTTGACAGATATTGATGTGCTGAGTCTGATTCCTTGGATGAAAACTAGGCACAAACTCCATCAAAACAAGTGACCTACATTATGATCATGGATTAAATCCTTGCTTAGAACCAGCCTCAGATGACATCTGTTTGCCATAAAATAAAATCTGGCTTTAACTTTTCATACCAATTGCACTTCATTTGTCAGTTTGTTTTAACTTGTGTGAAGGTTAACATTAATATCAGAGAGTAACACTTGCAGGTCAGTGTGCTCTGTTGTTAATACCTACAGGTAGCTCAGTGCCTGTACATCTTTTAAAGTAGGGCACTGGATGAAAGGCCAAGGTGTTTGTAGCTGTTGGGGTGTGGTGCCACTGCTTTGGCTGCAGTGCTCATTGCTATATCTGCTTTCAGTTACCTGTTTTCAGGCTTTTCTCAAGCCTGGTGGTTTTAGACCTTCACAGTTCAAGGAGTGTCCTGTACAAACAAAGGTAGATTTTACTGTTTGTTTTAAGACAGTAGACAATAAAACACAAAAACGGTTTCCAAACAGGACTCTCAGAGGAAAAGGATAATCCTCAACCTCTTCTTATAGCACCTGTTAAAAGGTTTGGACTTCTGAGATGTTCTTGACATCAACCTTCAAAATGGCCACAGCTTGGAGGGACACCTGTCCTTTTGCCATCAGGTGAGTGTACAGCCCTGTAGCTGTTTGGCTTAATAATTGTAAATAATTTCTCGTTAGAACCTGATGCTGACAACTACACATTTATTCTAGCTGGAGAACTTAAATCATTTAAATAATGATTTAAAGACCTTTTCATTTAAAGACTGAAAACAGCAGCCACTTTTTTCCAAGCCCATGTCAGCCTGAAAGGTACTGTTTCTATATTGAAAATCATTTTTCCTTCATGGAAAATCCCTCTGTCTTTTTTGCATTTTACCTTAGAGAGATGAAGACCTGACTGACCAAGAACTGATGGTGTGAATTAATTGATGGTGTCTGTTAACTGACAGTTTGAAACAGTTTTATGTCAGTCTCTTGAATGTTGAATTTGCTTGGGATTCAGTATTTTTGATTTTCAGCTGCCTTAACTTCTATTACAAGTCAAAATTATAACAGTGGGAAAATTAAAGAAAAAAATTGAAATCATTATAATTAGAAAAGCAGTGAAGTAAACTAGTGTGAAGAACTGCCTTAATTTGTTGTTACATACATTGCAATCAAATAGCAGATTTAAACATTTTTAACATCCATTCTATGAAAATACCAAGTATACTTGGACTTAATATATGCAAAATAAATGGCAGATGCTCTGCCAAAATATTTAATATTAAGCTCAAAATATCACTTATAGATTGAACATAAACAAACATGCCAGGAATGCTGATCTTAAAATTTTAGGTGGATTTTTCCAACTTCTGAGAGAGACAATTGTTTTCATACAGAAAATAGTTTAGAAGTATGTGAAGTATATGCCAAGTTACTGAAAGTAACTTCTGTAATGCATTAAATACATCATTACCTGCAACCATAATAGGCACAGCACCTTTGTAGAAATGAGTGAAATTTTAAAATGACTGCCATGTCTTTAAAAATGTGAAGTAGCTTTTGCTTTATACTTCTGACAGCTGTTTTGTGTGACAACTGTTTTTCGTAATAGTAGGAGAAACGTTCCACTGCTAGTGAATAGCAAGGAACATGACTAGTGTGTTCTTATCAGTATATCAGAGTTATTAGTTTTGTTCTTTTTGAAAGACAGACTGTCTAGTATCATCAGAGTGCATTGTGTAGTGCATCTCTTAACTGTCTAGAAGGTTACACAGTGACTTCATTATTATGGCTTTTTCATAGTGCTTGCTGGATTTTCTCTATCACAACTCAGATGAGTTTTCATTATTAAATTCATTTGTTCTATGAATTAGATAAATTCATAAATTTATTTTGTTTCCAAGAAACAATACCAGCTATAAATCTTAATGGAACAAAATTTCTCGGCAGTGCAAACTGTAGAAAATAGTCCTGTGCTTAAGAACTAAGTGGTGTCTTTCTGTAAGACCTGCCAATTTATTTTTATCTTGCAGCTTTTTTCATTCATTCATTCATTCATTCATTCATTCATCATTTTCATTAATACATTAACTAAACCCTTAGGAACTACCTGTCAGCCCAGGAGTAAGTAATAATGTAGCTTACTACGTTTCAAGAATCTAATATCAATTTTTAAGAATGATTTGTGGTAAGTGATAGTGTAATGGTAGTGCCCTCATTGAATAGGAAACTAATCCTCAAAATTATTGAACCTCACCTAACTCCTATCTATGAATTTATTTAGCTGTTGGTACTACAATGTCTGAAGGCTGCACACACTTACAAATTGCCCTGCTGGTGTCCATGTGAGATAGGAGATTGCATAGGCTTTCCCAGGGGAACCTGGAAGCTCGTTTCAGAGTCTGGAATTGAACTAATTCTCTTGAGCCCCACAGTAGGTCCTTAATCACAAAATCATTCCCCACTTCCCCCAAAGGGATTAAATGTAATAACTTGTATCATTTAAGGGCTTTTCTTTTTTAACACTTGAGGTTGAGGGTTTGAGGTGAACTTTGCTAAAGAGTTAGCTGTCATGGTGTAGAATTTCTCTTTCCGAAGGCAGGCAGTGGGAAGTGGAGATGCTGCTCTGGCACACAGGGATTGACCAGGCCCTGCCAGCCCTGCAGTGGCCTCCAGCTCGGAGTGGCACCTTGGCAAACACTAATCCCTCTGTGTCCTGAGGAAAGTGCTAAACCCGAGTATCCCAAGGAAACAGAGTGAAAGATGTATACAGCTGCACTGTGAAGAATGGAAATGAAGCGTGCGAAAGGCAAAAGGAATAATAAGCTGTCCTTTTAGGAGTCAGCTTGGGCCTCTGATTTCACATATGAACATGAAATTTAAAGGAGCTAAAAACCACAAAACCAGTTTATACCTGCATTTGGACACAAGTGGATGCTTACTTTTCAAGTGAATTAAAGTTAGTAAGTGTTTTGACATGAAATTAGTCTAGCATGCCTGTGCACAAAGAAAAACATATTTGAAACTTCAGCCATTTAAATACAGGAAAAAAACCCACACAAACCAACCAAGACAAAGAAACCCAAGCCTTGCAGAATGTTGTCATCTAAGGGAATTGTAATTTATTTTTCTGAGAAAACTCCTGAGCAGCGTATGTACTTCTTTCATTGTCCTGCTATTTTCAGATTCTCACAAGCGGTCTTAATCACTATTAGGCAAATAAAAATGCTTATTTATCCTTCAATTAGGTGTTTGGGTGAGGTATAGTCTTTTAAAATTGGTTTAAAAGGCCAGTGGTCCTTAGACATTCACAGTGCTGGGAAGTGTGGAAAAAGTATGAAGCATTGTACAGGAGAGGAAAGAGAAAGGAAAGGTAAATCTAACCATGGACAGTTCCTGAGTCCTGGTACCCTCTGGAAGAGCCGGCAGCGTCCCGGGGGCTGAGCATGGTGCGGGGCAGGCGGACACACAGCCCGGCCCGGCCCGGAGCGCCCGCTCTGCCCGGGCTGAGGGCACACGGCACAGACCGCCCGCTCTGCCCGGGCTGAGGATACACGGCACAGACCGCCCGCTCTGCCCGGGCTGAGGATACACGGCACAGACCGCCCGCTCTGCCCGGGCTGAGGATACACAGCAGGGAGCGCCCGCTCTGCCCGGGCTGAGGGCACACGGCACAGACCGCCCGCTCTGCCCGGGCTGAGGATACACGGCACAGACCGCCCGCTCTGCCCGGGCTGAGGGCACACGGCACAGACCGCCCGCTCTGCCCGGGCTGAGGATACACGGCACAGACCGGCCGCTCTGCCTGGGCTGAGGGCACACGGCACAGACCGCCCGCTCTGCCCGGGCTGAGGGCACACGGCACAGACCACCCGCTCTGCCCGGGCTGAGGATACACGGCACAGACCGGCCGCTCTGCCCGGGCTGAGGATACACGGCACAGACCACCCGCTCTGCCCGGGCTGAGGGCACACGGCACAGACCGCCCGCTCTGCCCGGGCTGAGGGCGCACGGCACAGACCGCCCGCTCTGCCCGGGCTGAGGATACACGGCACAGACCACCCGCTCTGCCCGGGCTGAGGATACACGGCACAGACCGCCCGCTCTGCCCGGGCTGAGGATACACGGCACAGACCGCCCGCTCTGCCCGGGCTGAGGATACACGGCACAGACCACCCGCTCTGCCCGGGCTGAGGATACACAGCAGGGAGCGCCCGCTCTGCCCGGGCTGAGGGCACACGGCACAGACCGCCCGCTCTGCCCGGGCTGAGGATACACGGCACAGACCGCCCGCTCTGCCCGGGCTGAGGGCACACGGCACAGACCGCCCGCTCTGCCCAGGCTGAGGGCACACGGCACAGACCGCCCGCTCTGCCCGGGCTGAGGGCGCACGGCACAGACCGCCCGCTCTGCCCGGGCTGAGGATACACGGCACAGACCGCCCGCTCTGCCCGGGCTGAGGGCACACGGCACAGACCGCCCGCTCTGCCCGGGCTGAGGATACACGGCACAGACCGCCCGCTCTGCCCGGGCTGAGGATACACGGCACAGACCGCCCGCTCTGCCCGGGCTGAGGACACGGCACAGACCGCCCGCTCTGCCCGGGCTGAGGATACACGGCACAGACCGCCCGCTCTGCCCGGGCTGAGGAGCACGGCACAGACCGCCCGCTCTGCCGGCTGAGGATACACGCACGACCGCCCGCTCTGCCCGGCGTGGAGAGCCAAGAGCAGAGATCACATTCCCACCTGGCTGCTCCCGGTGCTCGTTCTTGAGTCAGCCGTGCGCTTCCTGAGGCGCGTCTGCCCGCCGCAGGGCCGCTGGCCGGGTGTGGGGCTCCGTGAAGCAGCCTGGCTGGGGAAGGGGTGGGGAAGACGAACTTGCTGCATTGTCTGTCTTCAAACCTTTGTGTTACACCTGAGGATGGGAACAAACCCGACGTTTGACCAGCATCAGGGCCCACAGGAGAGCTGCTGAGGGCAGAAAATGGCTCTCAACACTTCCTTTGATCAATCTGCTGTTTATTTTCCGAACTCGGCAGGAGTCACTTGAGGCCTACATCTCGTTTTACCAAAAAGAAAACGTATCAGATGAGATTTTAACCAGAACCCTGCTCCAGTGATCAAGTAGAAAAAGGAATGATAACTGTCATCTATAATTAAGGCTGACATATCACCCAGTGTGCTTGAATTATTGAATGCTCTTCATATTGCCAATACTGCCGTTGATTTCCACTTCCTCAGGTCTCATGTGGTGATATATTTTAAAGGCACTGTATTTCTCATCTTGTCCTCTTACATCTTTTGCTGGATTTACTTTTTTGACAGAAAACTTGTATTTAAAATATTTTTCAAACACCAGCACTATTCTGACCAGCTTTTGAACTCAAATATTGTACTTGGAGCAAATGAAAATGTTGTTGAACTGTTGTCCCTCTGCAGAGGCCTGTTAAAATTTGAGTAACCAAGGCAGGAGAAAGAGACCTCCTTGTTTAAAATGTCAACTTCAAGGCATACAACTTTTCTGCAGTATACCAACATCCCGGCTGCATCTCAGCCTGATGCTTGTCCTGGTGCCATGCATCTAACATGACAGAGGCAGGACAAGGAGTGAAGGGAGTGGGATGCTGCCCATTTCCCCAGCTAGGGAAGGAGGAAAAGGAGGAAAAACTCTCCCTGCTAATCCTTCACTGGGAATTGAGCACAAATCGTGGAGGGCAAAGAGGCATCTGAAGCTGGTCTCCTGCTGGAGCAGATCAAAGTGCCACAGAGAGCCTTGTAGCTGCTGCAACCCAACCAAGAGGGAGGAACCAGTGCCCTCACTTTGCCTTTCATTTCCATGGACAAATGCAGGTGGCATGCTCTCTACCCACTGCAGACTGGGAGGAAAGTGCACTGCTCCCTTTGCCTGTCTTTTCTTTTATCCTGTTGCTTCACCAGCTGGCAGCTAGTGACAGGCAGGTGAGTGTTGTGCCAGGGGTGGGCAGCTCTCCCACTCCACCTTGAAGTCTGCCTGCTGCTGCAGTGTGTCAGGAGAAGGACCCTGCTACAGGTAAGGACTTCTTCATGATATATTTTTCTTCATAATATATTTGTCTAAAGTAATCTGCAAGCTGTGAAAGAAAGCTTCAGCTAGTGCAGTTTTGCTTATGCTTGTTGCAAAGCTGCATGTAAAACCTCAGCACAGTTGGTTTAGCTGTTTCTGTGCCTTGTGGTGCCCAGGCACAGAATGAATCCTGGGTGGGCCGTGGGAAAACCTGTCAGCTCAGTCCCCTGCAAACGCTCACATGAGCTGTGGGATGGAGAAAGGAGAGTCACTGGTTTATAAAGGTGATTTCTCATGTTTTTCCAGCTGCAGAGCATGAGTAGGGAGACTGTGGTAGGGCAGTAGTAAACTGTTTTTACTGTCTAAATGGTCTTTGCAACAGATGTATTGAAAAATACAAATAGTGGTTGGCTTGTTAATTGCTGAGTGATGAGGGCTGTTGCTTTAGTCTGAGTGCACTGATGATTAAAATAATTAATCATCAAGCTTCCATCATCTTGCACTCAGACAGTGAAAGATGATCGAAGCTTGATGATTAATTATTTTAATGCCTTTAGATACTGTTCTTTTAAGCATTTTCTAATTCTTCATTCTTTCTCAAACTGCGTTGCTTTTTTTTTTTTTTTTTGTAGTTACCTGTGCTACATAGGGCTAGGCATAAGATCTTTATTGTATTTTTAGTTTGCTTTTTTGTTTTAATGAGTTTTACTAAAGATGAGAGTGTTCTGTGGGTACCAGGCAGGATGCTGTTTCCTCTAGTGTTAAGAAATTTTCACGTGTGCTTGGTTTTTCTTGGTTTGTGGGCTGAATAAATGGTGTGAGCCTAAGGCTCTTATCCTTTCTCTTGGGTTCATTTGTGTGTTGTAAACTTCCTACTGATGTTTGTAAAAGTACATATTTTATTGGGTATTTTTCTCTTTGGTACTTTTTCCTTATAATCCTTTTATAGTGTTTAATGGGGTGTAACACTGTTGGGGAGGTAAGTGGAATGTGTAGAGGGAAGAAAAATTTCATTCTCAAGTCTGTTATGAATGAAATTATGTACAGTGTTGGCTTGACAGTACTTAAGCTACTTTGATGTCTTAGCAGCATCTTAATATCCCTTCAGTGAGAACTAATTGTTCAGAAATGTTCCCTGGCAAATCCTGGCATCCGTAATTATAATTCCTGATTTCCTGGGTAGATCTTAGACTCAAGTCTAAGTTAGAAACTGAAAACTGTGGGATTCTGATTCATTTAAGGTATGTTCAGTGCTGGTTTATGTATTGGGGTTACATTAACAACACTAAAGCTGCAATATCAAGTGTCTAGAAAATGATGAACTGAGACTCCAGTTCAGTCCCATCCCAGGTGTAAATGATGATCTTGCTGTATTCTCTAGTTATGATTGTCCTCTGTAGTGAGTGACTATTGTTCACTTATTTGTGCAGGATGTTTGTCTCAATATATCTGGGGTATTTTAAAATCAAAGCTGCCTTATGTAATAAAGGCAGACGGTGTTGCCAAAGCTGGAAGGCTCCTCATAGATAAAAGTCAGCAATACACTGTAGTTTTCTAAGGCTGTGATAAGCCTGAGAGCTGAGATATCACAAAATCGTGCTGTTCTCCCTGGAGTTTCTTGCCTATCATAGCATTTCTGTGTAACTTTGGGCAAACCAAGTAAAGTGTCAGTAACTGGATCCCATTTGTGTAAAAATTTCTTTATTTTGAGTACCCAGGTTGCTATGCTGTCAGTGCATACCCCAAAACCTCTGTTTCTTTTGTCCTCAGTGACGAGGGGTGAAGAAAAGTTAGGGGAAACAGAATACTGCATCCAGTGTGTGCTAGATGCTGGCTGATAATAGAAGGCACTCCTCTAGTTATACTCCCTATAATAAAAAAGCCTAAACTTGATGATAAATAAAATGATGCTTTGTTCCTTATCAAATAGACAGTCACTCAATTAAAGTGGTGTATCTTTATTTAAATATGTAGTCTTGTAATCAGAGCATGTGCCATACTTTACATGGGTATTGGAAACACCTTCAACTTGGACACAGTCTAACACCTGAGCACTTTGTTCTGCATCTGTAAAGCTTCATGAGTGTTCCTAGAGTGTGAAAAGCAAACAGAAGCATCACTGTATTGCTTTATTTAGAGTCAGTATTACTTTATTGTATGGCTTTGCTTTATTTAGTAGCAATTTCCTACACATTTCAGTAGAAACAGAAACCAGTGTAACATTTTAGTGATGTCTGCTTGGGTCCTTCTCTCTGACTTTTGGAGGGAAGAGTGCTGGATTGTGTAATTTGTATAATTAATGAGCTGCACTGAAGTAAAACAGATATCGAAGATGGCATGAATGGAAGCAGAAACTTCTTGGAAATGTATCTGCTGCCTCTTGTGAGCTACTCTGACATTGCAACAGGGGGTGTACTTTCTCATGAAAGCTGTGAGGCTTCAAGCCTCTTCATCATTCACTGTAAGTGTTAAGGCTCTTGGGCTAAATCTTTCTGAAAATACAGCTATTGACACCTGTGTGGAAAGGCTGGAGGCAGAGACAGGCTGTGGGCAGGCTGAGTTGGTTTGTCAAGCCAAGCACAGCCTCTGTGACATAGATACGGCTTTTCTAAGGGATGGGAACCCCTTTGTGGTGAAACTTTCAAATAGCAAAGCAGCAAGGGAGTAAATAGTCAAGATTTTGTTTCTGGGTGACTCAGTTGGCTAAGTGGACTCAATCAGTGAGCACAGGCACAGGCCAGAGCTGGCTCTTGCACATCTGGGCACAAAGAAAACAAGTTGTGTTTCAGTTGGGAGACGGTGCTTTGCGGCTGCTGCTGTAAGACCGAGTGCTGTACTGCACTGAAACAATCCCTGCATGGTTTTTTTCTCTTTTGGTTCCATTAACAGAAGGGAGAACACTTACAAGCACTGTTTTCAGAGGAAAAAATACTGGAATTGCCTGGTTTGAGTCCATATTTTAGGGAGGATTTGGAGATACACTGGTGTTCTATTAGAGACCAAAGAAATGAGCCATGGCTGTGAAAACAAACCTCATGATGTTAAAGTGTTGAGATTGATTTTTCTACAGAAAAAACAGAAAATAAAAAAAAAGGAAAGAAAAGAAAAAAAAAGAAAAAAAAGAAAGAAAAGAAAAGAAAAAGAAAAGAAAAGAAAAAAGAAAAAGAAAGAAAAGAAAAGAAAAGAAAAGAAAAGAAAGAAAAGAAAGAAAAGAAAAGAAAAGAAAAGAAAAGAAAAGAAGAAAAGAAAGAAAAGAAAAAATATGTTTGGATGTGATAAGAGTGTCCGGTACCTCGGAAGCGAAAAGGCATCAAATAACTGGGAAGTTTTTTACCCTTCCTGACAATGAAACAATCTGCCTCAAGTTCCAAGGCAGGAGCCATTAAATCAGGGACTTTTCTTTCTAATCTTTTTTTTTCTTCTTGTACTTGTTAGGACTTACCGAAACCGCTGTTGATACGGTGTTCATCTGGCGCTTTTTCCAGGTTTTAACTCCAAGGGGTTAAGTTCTTTCGAGAAGTCACCTGGCTGAATGGGCAGAGCGTGTAATCAGATAATCTAACGCTGCGTGGCTCAGGACCCTGGCAATAGCCGGAGGGGTTACCAGTGGCTCCCGCCCGTCCAGCCGGGACTGTCGCACGTTTCCTGAGCTCGCTGAACGGTTCCTTCAGCGCTTTTGTTTTCTCCAGCGCCGAGTCTTTCCTTCAAAGGGATGCCATATGCCTGGAGTCCTCAAGCAGTGACGTAGGGGCGAAGGGAAGGGAAAAACAGCTCTTTGCACAAACTGCTCCGGGGAGGGGCAGTGCCCCTGCAGCAGGAACAGAGGAGAGCCCCGCTCCCCGCGCCTCCTTCCTGGCGCGGCGCCGCTGCCCGCCGGGCCCGGCCCCGAGCCCCAGCTCCGCCCGCGCTGCCGCCCGCGCCCGCCAGGGGGCAGCGGCGCACCGGGCAGCGGGCGGGGCGGGGGCCGCGCGGCCCGGGAGGGAATCGCGCCGCGGCCCGGGCCGCTCCCGGCTGGAACGCTCGCAGAGAGCCCGGGCCGCTCCCGGCTGGAACGCTCGCAGGGGCCCAGGCCGTGGGGCTGGCCGGGGCGGCAGGGAGCGCGGGCACGGCAGGCTCAGCCAGACCCCTGCCGGGGCGGGGGGAGCGGCCCGGAGGATTCTGGCGCTGCCGGGCACATTTGGCTCCTGGGAGCCATCGGAAAAGAAAGGAGCGGGGAAAAGCAAGAAGGGGAATTAAAATAATGCATCTGAGCATTGTTCGGCTCGGATGGGATGGTTCTCATATAGGTCGGGATGCTTGTGTCAGTGACACATGATGGAAGGGCTGTATTGTTTCCCTGCTATCCATCTGTACCAGTACCGTATCCTATGGTATTTTTAACCATTCAGTACGGAGCCTGCTCTGGCTGACGATTACAGAAAGAACAGAAAGGATAAACAGAGCTGCATGACAGCGGACTTCCTTCCCCAGGCTGAGGGATATCCTGCACAGTCCCCTTCCCGTATCCTGAAGGCATCACTCCGAACAGCTGGGGCTGTGTGGCGGGTCAGGGGGCGATGGGCGGGAGCTGCAGCCCGGGGCCGGGCACAGGGAGAGCTTTGTGCGGCTGCACTCCCAGGCCGGCCCGCGCTTTGGCACAAGAGGCGCAGGAGGGCTCAGCAGTACCACGAGGCTGAGGAAATCACCAGCTCTCATCTGATTAAACTGGAATTTTGATTTGAAGTTGTTTTATTTGGGGAAAATCAATGGTGGTCTTCTGTTTCTTCATCTGTGCTCCAACTGTTCTGCCACTGAGAGCTTGTGGAGATGAACTTGGAAGCAGAGGGGCAGAAAGTTGTTTCTGGCTTGCAGTTTTTTTGTTCGACTTCCTACCTGAAGCATTTATGGAAGAACATGCAACGAAATTAAAAACTTAGTTTAAAAAATGGAAAATTCTATTTAAACACTGAATTAGACTTGTGTGAGAAATGGATACTTTTTTGTTAGCTATCTCTGAGTTTTAAAAACAAGGAAACAAAACTGTCCCAAAATTAGAAACAAACCCCCCTGGCCCTGCCCTGCCCCCCAGCCTGTCCCAGAGGTGTGACTTCGGTGTTGAGGGGCAGTGGCAGTGACAGGCAGGGAACCAGGAGCACTCCGCCTCCTGTGCAGGAAGCACTGCGCCCACCTCAACAATACAGATCGTATACAAAATTGTGTGTTGCTTTGATTTGCTATGGTAACACATAGCAAATGCAGACTGGCTCATCTATTAACAATTTCCTCAATATGCTATTGAAAGATTTGATAAATGCAACAGCACTAAAACAACTGTTTTTCTCCAAAATTCCCCAAGTTAGAAACCCCCCTTGGCACACTGGGTTCTCTCCCGTCTCCCCACAGTGGCAAAGCAGGCTTGGAAACACTTTGCTCACAAGTCTTAAACGGGACTCTGAAGGAAATAATTTAATTTCATTTTTTTATGTTGGAAGTTAACAAAATTAGCATAATTGTGCTCTGCAGGGCAAGTGCTGTGCAGGTCAGCCAGCCACACAGTGGTAAACTGTGCAGCAGTGCAAGGTGCCCTGGCTGCTGCTATTTTGTACACCTCTCCAATTATTCTTGCTGATTTTTAGAGTGAAACTGATCCCCTTTAATATCTTATTGGAGAACTGAGATGTATTTGGAGAAATATACTTGCTCCTTTCTCCACAGGGTGGAGCATGGCTGTGTCAAGGTCACCTGGCTCAGGGGGACACCTGGGCTGCTGGGGACATTAACACGTCCAGCAGCCCCTTAGCAAAGGGCCTGGAGCTGCACCACAGTTCCATGAAGGCAGGACCCTGCTGTGCTGCTGATGTACCATGTGCTGGCCTGGGCAGGGCCGGGTGGCTCATGCCATTATCCTGGGTCTATCTGCCTGGGAAAAATGCATCCCCTCAGAAGTGGCATAGCTTTTCACTGTGAAAAACAATCCTTCATCACACTGGTGTGCAGCGTCACCTCCTGTGCTTAGGCACAAACTGAATTACCTGCTTACTGTTAGTCTTCATCTGTACTTTCAACCTGGGCTAATTTTAGAGCTTAGAATAATGTTGATTATGGATTCGGTTGGTCAGAAATAGCTATTCTGCTTTGAATACACAGAGCTGGATGGAGATGAATTTCCCCACAGAGGAAAGTTGTTGAAGCTAAGTGGGTTTTGCCCAAATAGTGTGTCATGTGCAATTAGCCATCAGGGCAGGGCCCCACTCAGAGGTGGGCACTGGGTTCAGCTGGGCTCTTCAGCATCCGTGAGGACCCCATCCCATCCAGAAAGAAACAGGGGGCTCCAGCAGTCATCCTAACCTGCCTGCCAGTCCCAGCCTTCCCCTGTGGGATGGGTACCTTGGCCCCTGATGGCAGAACAGCAAGCTTCCTGCTTTTGATACTGTTTATTTATTGTACCTTGCAGGTGACACTTCACTGTCTGTTTTGCTGGTTTCTGTTTGAAAATAAATTGCTGTGTCAAAAAATCGATGCAGATAGCTGGAATGACAAGGTTTGGGAGGCACATCTGTCTACGAATAAAAGTGGATAGAAGTTCCCTTACAATCTCTCCGCAGTGCATTTGCACTTCCACATCTGCCTGTGCCCACTGCAGTGCTCTGGGACATTGTTATGCTGCCATCCCACGGGCCTGTGACAGCACAATGTCACTGGGAAGGTACCACAGCCACCCAAGCCTGCACGCAGGGCTCTGTGCAGACATTGGTACTTCAGGGAAGCCTTGAAAAGAATTAAAATTCCGTTTGGTCTCTTCTTTAAGAAAGACACTGCCAAAGAGAAATGGAATGCCGAAAGGAGGAAATACCTCTTCTCAAGTTTCCCCTGTCTGTGGGGCCCTCCTTTCATACTGCAAAGCCCCTGCCCAGGGGCGATGTGGCAGCGCTGGGAACCCCCGCCACACAGTGCGCCCCTTCCCCATGCCCACTCTGACTCCCAGGCTGATGGAAACTTGGAGGTCAGATTGCAATACTGAAGTTCAATGTGAATGAAGCATGGCAAGGATGTTGTTTCATGAAGAAATTGTTTGAGAGCGAAATGCCATGGATCAATGTAATCTAATTCCTTTGCTTCTGTGATCTAAATACATGCTTTAATAATTTATTAAGGGGGAGCGTCTAACGGGCAGGAGGGAAATTATAAAGGGTGGTTTAACAGAAAGTGGTATAGGGCAATAAAATATTGAAGTCAGTCATTAAAAGGTGGGTGATGTCAAAGTAGTTAAAGGTGGGAGGAGAGAGAGAAAGTAAAACAGGCTTCGAGTGCTGGGCAAGAAGCCCTGCAAAACTATTAGAGAGTCCAGTGGGTGTGGGGCTTGTTCTGTGCCTTTCAGTGGAGATCCTAAAGACATGGGCTGGACTAAAGGTTCTTTCATCCCTGAATTAGGTTTAAACTTAAAACTGAGAAAGATACAATAGGAGGCTTCTGGTTCTCAAAATTCACTGTTCTTTTCTCCTCTGCTATTGGCTTAGTTCACAGACAGGGTTTGTTATGGCTTGAGCTGCTGGACTTGGGACAAAAAGTTCTCTTGCAGGGGACTTGCAGGCAGCTTGGTGCTGTTGGGGGACTCAGGTGCACAGAGCCATCCAGGTGCCACTGCATCAGCCATCGTCCCTTTCCTCTTGCTGTATGGCCCGTTCATAGGAGAAAGTAAAAGCAGACAAAAGCTGTTCTGAGGTGCTGTTACAGGGAAACATCCTCACCATCCTCACTGCTGACACTGTCTGTCCACAGAGAGTGAGAGGACTGAAGCTGCACAGCAGTAACAGTATTTGGGGCAAAAATTGCACCAGGAGGTACCAGGAGGATTTAATTGCACTGAAAGTTCAGCAGATCTTGTTCAGATATTTGAATGCAGGTATTCAGCTGAGTCTCACCAGGATCATAGAAAGTGGTACATTCTACTTCTTCCTGGACCTTATTTTCTGTTCTTGTGGGGGTCCTCACACAAATTGACACAGAGGGAATGTGGGTCCTGTTCACAGTGTCTTTGCATTTGCTTGCGCAAAACCTTTTAGCAAGGACATCACATGGATATCATCTTGTAAACAGCAAGAATGGAGGCTTGTGGTGGGGGTGTTGTATTTTTTTGCCTTAATTTGTCTTTAAATACTTTATAATGGTATTTATATTTTTATTTATTTATTTATGTTTAACCTTATTTAGGTTCCTGGACATAATTCTATATTAAATAGAATGCAATAGGACAGACTTACCTGAGACTTGTTCTGCCTTTCAGACAAGGACTTGTCCAAGACACCAGTTTGATTTTCTGCCACATTGGAAATTCTCCCTTATAGCTCTAAAGATGTTTCTGAACTGCAGGGTCCTGGGGATGGGACAGTCCTCAGACTGTGAGGGCTCAGACAGGCTGATCATGGAGGGCTAAAGAAATGCTACAAAGAGTTAATTATTTGCTCCATGTATCCTTGATTTTGCACCCAATAACAGTAATCAACAGTCAACAGTAGAAAATTGTAATTTGCATTGATTTTCTATATATTTAATGTTTTTTAAAGTTTGCTCTGCAGAAAAGCATCATTGATCTCTTATAAAATTCTGGATCCTGGCTGTACTCTCTGATCTCTTCATGTATTTATTTTGCTATTAATAGTACTTACTGATTTGAATGTTAGTAAGCGATTTAGTCAAAACTATTCGGAGGCCAAATTTTCTAGGTATTTCTTGCGGTTTTACAATATCATTACTAATTGGATGAATTTCAAATACATTCAAATTAGTTTGATATTTAGCAATCTGCAGTCTGTGTAAGCATTGCTTCTGGCGTGCCTGTTCTAAATGGACAGTGTGCATTAGGAGAGGTTTTTATCCATGATATTGCTTCAACAGAAAAGCACCGAAATAAATAAATGCAACGGTAACACTTTGCCAAACTGGTTCCAGACAAAATCCTTCCCCCCACTTTCATTCACCTCTAATTATGACTGGCCCCTCCCCTCTCCCTCCTCTTGCCGGGCTTTCATTCCTGCATTTATGTGGTGCTCCGGAGCTGTTGGTTGGAGGAGCTCCACAATGGGGACAGGAGTTGGGACAGAGCGGCTGACAGGAGTAATGGCTTTGCTTTGTATGACTGTCATCTAATGCTTAACTAATGCAGAATTACTGTCAGCCTCCCGTGGAGCTCACTTTCCTCTCCACCTGAATGCGTAATGACTCCGTGGCAAGGAATTTGAAATAAACACTTAGTGGCTGGACATTTAGAGAATTAGGAAAGTAGCCGAATTTTGTCAGGTTACTGTCTCGCCAGCTCTCTCTGCCCCGTCACAGGTGTGGCACAGGAGGTACTGCAAACCCGCCGTGCCAAGCCCCTCACGGCGCAGGTGGTCCCTGGGCACCGACCTCACTGGGATGCAGCGCTGCCTGGGGACAGCCACTGATGCCTGAGGCTTTCTGGCCGAGTTGGGGCCGCCTTGTCCTGAGGGGATGCTCTGCCTGCAGGAATCTGTCCCCGGTGCCAAGCCCCTTGCTGGCAGCCCCGTCCCAGAGCAGTGCTGGTGCGTGGGACTTCTCCTGGGCTGCAGTGCACCCTGGAGCCGCCGCGATGCTTCGCCCCAGAGAGCAGAGCAGTCCCTGCTGAGCTCTTGTCGCTCAGTTTGCAAACCCCTCTGGAACCATGTGGGAGGAAATATGTTTTCTAAATGGCAGTCATTACCAGCTAATGGGAATGTTAGCAAACGGGGAGAGCTTGGAGACGCGGGGGTGGTCGAGTGAGGGCCAGCAGGAGGGCTGTGCCACCACAGGGGCTTGGCAGGATGTGGGGGCTTGCTATGGGCAGTGCTAAGACAGCCAGTGCCTCCAAAAATGACTGCCGATGAACTACAGCTTGGTAGGATGGAGGCAAACCCAGGTGACATCTCCTCTTAGTCAGAATTATGTTCCCACTCCTCAATGTCTGTTCCCTCTCACAGAGGGGCCCAGTGGTGTATGGGAACATATGAGTGTTTCCATGCTGCTTTCAGACAAAGTGTTTTGGGTTAATTTTCATCAATTTTGGCTCAACTCTGCATGGGCTGTAGCAGCCTGCAGCCTGCCCCAGCAACACAGTGACAGCTGAAGCCAGCTGTGCTTCCTAGAGATACTGCTGGGATCAGAGGCAGTTCTTTGTCCAAGGTCCTCCTGAGGTCTCTCCTGGAATCTGCACCAAAATCATTCTAGGCTGTGCATTTCTACCGGCCTTGTTTGTCATCAGAGACATTTGGAAAACATCCTCGACCTCCCAGATTTGGGCAGGAAGGTTGAAGTGCACAGCAAAATTTTGGAGGTGGAAACATTTCCACTGGTGCTGTTAAAAAAGTTACACATCACCTTCTTCAGGGAACTGAGTATTCTGTTTTCACATGTGGTGCAACTGAAGAAAATTGGCTGGGCTGAGATACCTGCTGTGAGTGGGCAGTTACGACCTCCTCAACACAAGGGTGGGACCACCCTGCCATGTGGGAGGATATTTTCTGAAGTCAGTCGTCAAATTTGAATTTGTTATTGTTGGGTTTTTTCCCCATATACTACTTTTCAGCTAGCAGAAAACATTCAGGAGACTAATTGGGTTGAAAAAATTTACATCTACCATAATTTCTCAGTGTAACCACCAGGGAAAATACATGGCACATGCAAATATCAACGAGGTTTTAAAAATCAGCAGTGTCAGAGGTGATTGGTGTTTGGTCTTTGAAATACTGCAAAAATGAATCTTGTATTTGAAAACCCAAACATGAGCCAAAAGCCCAGAGCAAAGGCTGGAGCTTCTGGGCTGTTGTGCTGAAGTGGGTGATGGCAGGAGGCCACAGCATGAGCTGGTGCCTGGCTGCCTGGCCAGCCTCAGCATGGGCACAGGGTTTCAGGAGGAGGAACCTGCACACAGCTGTGGAGGAGGCTGGCAGTGCCCTGCTTGGGAGCACAGCCCTGCCCCGTGCCCTGCCCTGTGCTGCAACATGTGTCTTTGATCCAGGTGTGCTGTGTTTATCCATGCTGCCTGTTGAAGGGAATGGCTGTAAGGTGATGTGCAGCCCCAGGGAGCAGATGCCTGAGCTGGCTCCTGTTCCCAGCAGTGCCCTGAGGCTCAGGCAGAACTTCCTCTGGCTTGTTAATAACCAGATGTGGAGCATCAATCCTTGATGCTGGGATTTAATATCGGCTGCAGTTATTAATGCATCTGAAAAACGGAAACCACAAGTGATATGCCATCTCCAAGTTGCACTAATGGAAGGATTGTTCCATTTTACTTAGCACAAGCCATTAAAACAGCTTTCAACAAATAGCCTGTGCATAAAGAAACCTAGGAAGCAACTGGTCACTGAACCTTGGTGTTTGTGCACTCACTTGTTTGCTAAGATAATAAAAAATATGCTTAATTAATTAATAAGGACTTATTAAAATAGATTTGAAAGCTATTTTGGAAAGCTGTGTCTTTCAAGAAAGTGTTGCACATGTTATCTGCCCAGAGTGCCTTGAGGCTGGTACCAGACAGCCTGGTCTGCATACCTGAACTCACACTATTGCTGTAGTGACAAATTGCAAAGCCATTAATTTGTCATGCACTCCTGGTTTGTTTCTCTCCACTGTGTCTAATTCAGGCTCTCTGATGTGAGCTGATGTCTCAGGGCTCCTTTGCAGATCACGGTACCTACAGCAACTGCTCGCTGTGCCCAGACCTGTTAAAGTGTCCAAAGCAGGGTGAGCACTTTGGGTTGGACTGAGTGCAGTTCATGTATCTTTATTTCTTGTGCCACACCACTGTTCTCATGGCTGATGCTTAAACTAAGTTAGGAAAAAAAATAATAGAAAAGTTAGGGGAAAAAAAAATAAAGGAAAAAAAATAAAGGAAAAAAGAAAGCCGGGAGGTAAGGAAGGGGTTAGGCAAGAGTTCTGTGCATCCGTAACTGTCCCACAAACTGACTCAGCTGCTGAAAATGAACATATTTGCCATCCTGTTCCTCAGGCCCACAAAATGCTTGGTGACCTGGTAGACCTTTGCCATGCAGGATATTTTTGTCTTCATGTGTTTCCAAAGAAGGTAACTCAGATTGCTTTGGGAAAGTGTCCTATGTCCCAGTGCAGATAAACTTGCACAAAATTCCCAGGGCCCAAGTACTTCGAATTTATGGGTCCAAAGCACCAAATTTCTCAGCTTTAGAGCCTTGTCTCCTGTAACCTGCCAGGGCAGCAGAAACAGAAGTCTCCCCCAGCACATTCCTCCTGCCATGTGAGATGCTTGCTTTTTGCCCTGGAAATCTCAAAGTGCCATAGAAACAGTATTTTGGGAATCCAGGTTATTGTATCCTATTGATTCCAAATCCAGTTTACCCCCTTTACTGATAAAGGATGTTTTTCCTAGCTGCAGCTGTTGTGAGGCAGCCTGGCAGTCAGGCTGGAGCAGTTCCTTTTCAGGGATTGCCATTGGTAGCTGAGATTTTGCCAGACAATCTGGGCCTTCTGAGGCAGCTACAGCAATGCAGCTGAGACATGTGCATGTCTGCACAGGGTCAGTGCAGCCACAGAGACTCTGGTCCCCAACATTTCTGTGTGACCAGGGTCATACAGGGTTATACAGGGTGTGTTGGTGGGTAGGACAAGTTCACAGTTGTTATGTATTGGTAACTCACACCCTGTACCAGATTCTACCATTTCCAAATAAGGGAAATTGACCTTATGTTTCCAAGGCAGCGTCCTTGCAAAAGCATATTTCCAGCTCATAGCTACCACAGTGACCTCCAGGCTTCCAATCTTGGGTCTTCCAAAGCTGTACAAAATGAAGGGGTGTTTGCTCAGCTCTTCCAGGGCTCCTGCACTTCTGCCAAGAAGTGACAAACATGGTATGCTTATCTAGATCCCTGTGGGACAAATATTAGCTACAGCCACATCCAGCTGTCAAATAACTTAATTGGACTGGACACCCATCCTTTACAGGGTTTAGATCTCTCCTTCAAATAGCCACTTCCACATTCCATCAATGTGTTCCCCACAGCACCATCACCTGTCTCCTAATGGGCACAGCTCTAATTGCTTTGTTAAATTTGATGAGTAGTTTGTAGAATCCACTATCTCTTTTACATGATCCCTTTTGAAGGGGAGGCTCCACGCAGGCTTATTCGTGTAGTTCCAGCAGACCTAAAAAGTCAATCTTCACCTCTTCTTGGTACAGCTCCATCTGCAGAAATCAGAGCATAAACGCAGAGTGAGAAAGGGCAGCAACAACAAGAGCAGAAGAAAGCAGTGTGCCTGGGAGAGGGATATGAGGAGTAAAAGAGAGAATTGTCTTTGATGTATTCGTTTCCTCTTATTAGTATCCATCTAGTGGTGCTCAGGCTGAGATAGCTGACCTGTCCAAAAGTTAGTGATCCACACACAATCCACTCCCAATAGTGCAAAAGTACAGACATCACAGAATGAAAATAGCAGAAGTCAAGATGAAGGAGGAAACCACGGGCTGCCAGATATGAGTGGGAATAACCTAAGTTCATCCAAGTGGCAGAGGTACTATCTTAGTTTGTGGAGAGTGAGGGGAAAAAATGTCTTAACAATCTCATTCTCCCACCTATAAGCACATCACTTCTGTTTTCTATGCTGCTACTGATAAAGACTGCCCATGCTTGAAAGGACCTGGCAGGGTACAAGGTCAACCTTACACAATTTCCTCTAATTGTGTGGGTCTGGCTGACCTCCTTATTCCAGTGCAAGGAGGGATAAGGGCAGGCAGAGATGACAAGGGAAAAAGACAGCCAAAATTTTTCCTGTCCCTGTGTCAGGAGACTTCCTACCATCATAGAGTGCAATTTCCATAAAAGAGGCTCTGGGTGTGCGGGTGGCTGGCTCCTCCCATGGCCTGCCAGGGACCACAGCCTGTGCGCACTGCCCCTGCAAGGCACAGGCAGGAGGCACAGGGCATTGCACACCCAAATTAGCCCAGCCTGCCTGGAGCACGTGGCAAGCTGAGGTTTGCCCCACTCTTGGCTTTCTGTTCCTCTGCCAAGGCTTTGGGCTGTTCTGCAGAATAGGAAAAGGCGAGAAATACACCTCTGTGTGTCTTTACCTGTGTGCTGTGAGCCAGCCCTGCACTCTGCTGTATAATTGCCTCCTTCAGCTTCATGCCTGGACATGCTACATGCTCTTTTCTTAATTCAGAGGATGGAGTGTTGCAGAGCATATTTTGCCATTTGCAGGAGACCTGCATCATCTGCATGGGTGAAAGTGTTAACTTGTCCCCTGGGTGACCTACCACCCCAGACATTGTGTGATGGCCCCTGGAGCATCAGCCAAATCAGAGGGAAGTGTATCTCACAGCTCTCCACAGCAGCACTTGTACAGCTCTTTCCAGTGGGTTTCTGTAAGTCTTGCCAGTCCTGGAAGGAGGTGTGTTGGGCATTGGTACTAACTTTAAAGTTTATTTGAATTGCTCCTTGGGGACATGGCCAACTTTGTGTTCAGTTCCATTGGAAAGAGTTTCAGAAGAAATTTCACAGTTAGTCAATAGATTTCACTTATAAGCTCATAGGTATCACTTCATAATAATCTCTTTTGACAAATGGATGCCAGTTCTCAGAAACTTAGCTCAAGAAAGCAGAAAATGAAAACTTGCTGCAAGTTTTTATTGCCAATGCTTCATGTCCAATCACAGGGAGCCTGCACTGTCTCCTTTCTCAGTGCTTGTGTTCCTGAGGAAATGAAAATCTAATAGATGAACAGCAGCAAAATATATCACTGGCTCTTAAAACTATGGGAAATAGCATCACAGGGAATAATTATTCAGAACCACTAAAGAGTTCTGTAAAGAGGAAATGTGTTTTTAGAACAGATCTGTCACTGCTAGAAGAAGCTGCAGGGTGTGCCCAGTAGCTCTGTTGACTGTGCTGGCCCAGGGCTGTGTTGCTAACAGCAGCAACCTGATGTGCCATGAGAAATACAGGGGCAAGAGGGAGCATGCCCCCCCTGCAGCAGGACTGATAGCAGTGACAGCTGTGGCACCTCCTCTGCTGGCACTTGGTGGCTGGAGACCCCCTGGTGCTGGGAGTCCTCTTCAGTCTGCTACCTGTCCATCAGGTTGCAAATGCACTTTGTAGGGTGTAAGGACTATTGTCTGGGCTTTCCTGTTAGTATCTAGTCATTATGAGAGAAAAGGTAAAATGCTGTTGATTATCAGAGAAGCCATGTGCCTGCAACTGCCATTGACTCTTCTGGGACCTTCAGGTGCTCAGCTCATTTGCAGTGGCCCTCCCCAGAACCCAGGCTCATTTAAACTGTATGTACTCATGGTTTTCACTGTGCTCTTCTGGACTTTCTGCAGCTCATGGTGGGTGGCCACTTGTGCTGGAGCTTGGCGTTGCTGCTGCCGCTGGCTGAACCCACACTGCTGACTTCTCCATTGGCATTGCTTGGCAGAGATGGGGTTGTGTCTGGGGTTTTCCTCACCTCCTTCAAAGGTGAGGAAAACTCCAAAGCTTCAAAGCTCCTTTCAAAGTTCTCACCTCACTCCTGGTGAAGGAAACACCAGCAGTTGAACTGAGAGTGTGGCTGGCCCTGGACCTGCACCTAGCTTCTCCCTGGGCACTTGCTGCTGCCACCCTACACCACTGGGGTCGAGGAAACCCAATCTTGTCTGTGGCTGGTGTTAATGCCATTTAATGCCATTGGTGCCAGCGTCCCAGAGCTGCTGGAGGTGAAATGAATGCAGTCCCCCACACAGGGAGTGAGTGTGGCTAAAAGGCCTGGGGGCTGCATCCACCTCCATTCCTGCGATCTTTGTGCCCCAGTGCCATCCTCCTGCACAGAAACCCTGATGAACTGAAACTGCCTGTGTAGGGTACTCAGCCTCCTGCTCATGCCTGTAGCTTGCAAGAGCTTTGCCTGGCCCTGCTGAGGAGATCACAGGTCAGTCTTGCCGGGCCTGTTTTCAAAAGCAGCCTTTAAGTCTGTGCACTGCAATGGCTCTCGCAAGCGCCTGGGCGAGCAGCCTGGCCGCGCCGGAGCGCTGGCTGGTGACTGCGAGGGGAGGGCTGTAGAAAAGCCCCCGAAGGAACAAGTGCAGAGGTTGAAGGGCTGTCTTGAAGGAAGAATACTGTACCTTCTTTTCTAGTTTTTATTTTCTGCCAGGACATGTATTGAAGAGCCGTCTCTGGTTATGCAAGGATGTTAGGATTTGCAAAAGAGGAAAAAATGGGAAGATGTCATTTAGTAAAGTTATGGGTTGACATGCCAGCATGGTGATGATTCAGCAACTCTATGTGCCCAGGACACCACCTGACCAGAGACCCCTTGGGGGGTGATATACTAGAGCCAGACCTGCACCCTTCACCACTGCTCCCCTCCAGCGCCTGCAAGCCACCCCAAATAAGCACAATCCCATGGCTTTTACTCCAAAGGCTCAGTGCTCTTCTGCTGTAAGCTGCAGCTAATGACTCATGGTCCATGGAGAGCTTTCCAGTTGCACTGTTAAACCCTTAGATATGCACTTAAATCTTATGTTAACAATAAAATGTGAAAATACGCATATCCAGGTAAAGGCTTCATGAAGAATGGGAGCATGAGGATCAAAAATATCTTGAATATATAAATATTTTATTTATTAAAAAGGTAATGTTATATATATATAATTTACCAAAGAATTTCTAGCTGCTTGTTTTCCTGAGTGTCATGATAATATCTTGGAATAATTATTAGGTAGACAGACAGACAGATTTAGCCTTTAATGTAACAGAGCTTTTTAAAGCTGGATGTAGTTAGTTACTCCCCGTGTTGTGCAATCACACTTGGCTGCCCATCATGTAGGGCTTCCTGGGGCACTGGGATCAGATGATGGTATAACACTTTGGAGGTCTATCCCTGGTATGGATACCATTAAATAGTCTTACCTCAGGCTTTGCAGGATTCAGGAGTGTGAAATTGTAGAGAATGGTGGGAGGAAAAAGAACTGTATGAGGAAAAAGAACTAATGTTGTGGATAAATGCATACCCAAATAGTTTTAATTTTTGTTGTTTAGAAACCAGCTTACATTCAGAAATGTTCAAGATGAGAGCCACCATCCTTCTACCTTTTTGGCCAACAAGGATGCAGTCTGCAGGAACCAGCAGTCTCTGGAAAATAGAATCTAATTCAAAGACTGCATGAAACTACAACTGGCTATAAATGACAAAATCCAACCTCACATCCCAACTGTCCTACATTTTCCAGAAGTGCATTATTTTTCAGTCTTGCATTTACTATTCTGAAGGTTACCAGAAATTAACATGAAGTCCATTTTTCCCAATGTGGTCATTTTAGTTTCTATGTGTGTCCTGCCTGAAACAGCACATCAGTGATTGTTCTAACCTCTATTACCATAATTTACCAGCTGATATGAAAGCTATGGTGACACAGAAAGTGATTTTATGTAATACTGAGTGTACCCAAGAACTGAGACTTGTTCCCTGTTTTGGGGGGGACAAGCCAAGAGTGAAGGAGGGCCTCATGTGGGAATGGGGCTCCAGAAGGAAGGATGGATGCTGGAGCAGCCACCCTTGTCCTACTCTTTGGTCAGGCTGTTGTGCCACAGAGACACCAGGTTTGCTTGGTGTAGAAATTCCAGATCACACCGCTTTGCATTGCTGCCACAGGAAGCATCTGATTCTTTCATTTGGGGTAGCCACTATGGCAAGTACTATTTTCTCCAGTTAATTTTAGACATCAAGAAAACCTAATTCCTTGGGGTTGCTCCTGGTGCCACAGCCTGAGAAAGCACAGCACCATGTCGGTGATCTGTTTTCCACTGGGGCTGCCGCAATGTGCTGCTCCACACCGCTCCAAAAGAACTGGGGCTGCTGTAATTAACATAGCAAAACCTGGTTTCTGGTGCCAGTTAATTCCTTATGTTTAAGTGGTGAAGAGCAGTGAAGAATGGAACTAAAATATTCAATGTCAGAAAAAGGAAAAAAAGAAGGCAAAACCAAGAAAACATCTCAGGGGTGAAACCAGCTCCCGTGCATGGAGAAAGAGGCTGAATTGGCAGGGCCAAGGTGTGGGGCAGTGGCTGGGAAGGGCTTGGAGAGAGCAAGCACTCTACACTGGCTGTGGAGACCTGCCATCATCTGTAGTCTGAGGCTCCTGGGCCTGAAGTTTCTGAGTTTCTAGACTCAGTTTCTTCATGATGTTTTGGTTCAGGAAGACCTGGTTTTCACAGGCTCGACATAAACATTGCTAGTGTTATTGTAACAAGAGTGATGTTTTGGATTCCTGTCTGTGGGGTAGACCTTCTCTGTATCTTTCGGTTTGGGCCAATGGGATGAAGAGTTCTGGCACTCTTCTGACCAATGAGATAGCCTGCTCTAGAAGATCTATAAAGGGGGTCAGGTTTTCAATAAAGACTGGAGTCAGATGAAGTTTTCATAAACGAGGTTTGTGTCGTTTGTCACTCGCCCACAGCGACAATCATCCATTTTCCTTGAAACAAATACAACCATGGCAAAAATCTTGCAGTTACATTTGCAGAGTGATGAAGGCAAAAAATCTGCTCTCTGAGCAGGACCCCCAACAGTCTCACCTCTCAGTTAGTTAACTTGTATCTAAATGAGACCTGTGAGTGTAAAAAGCAGGAAGCAGGAAGGGCCGATGTTCTTCAAAACAGGTTGGTCTTAAAATACACATTTCACTATCCAGACAAAAGTGAATAATTTGCATATTTTACCTAGAATATTGTGAGTACAGTGCAGGTCCTGCTATTAGACTTCTGCTGACTACTGGTGTGAGGTTTCAGGCTGAATATTTCTGGATTTTCACATTTCTCTCCACATGGAGCTGCACCTTTCCAGAATCCCCCAGTAACAGCACTGATGTTTTTACACTGGTATTTAATTCATCAGGACCTTCACGTCTCAAAACTGGACCTGAAAAAAGAATTTAATTGAAGGTTAACTGATTGCTATCAGAAGCATCATCTACTATTTGTGTTTGAGCAACATGAAAACTGTGATTCTGTGAAGCTGAAGGAGGAGAGGCAGCATGGCCCCTGTGTCACAGGAGGGTTATCAAGAGAGGAGTAATTGCAGATTTCTTTTTGCAGGGATAAACTAAAGAGTCAGTTGCACTTAAATATGAGCATATGCTTAAGTTAATTTGATTTTCATACTAGATAAAGCATGGTGATCATTAACCAAAGCACTTGAGCTCAGAAGAAAGCTCTTTGCATCATGAGGAAGGTATTCACTGAGACCACTTGAGCTCTAGCTTCTCCTGTCCACGGACAGCATCCTCCGCTGGAGCCAGCTGGGCTTTTGGGGAGACAGTGCCTCCCTTCCCCGTAGGGTTTGGTCCCACCCACACAGATGTTTTCTAATTCTCTTCAGCCCAAATGGGTCACATTAGGGCAGATCAGCATGAACCCATCTGCCTGCGAGCTGGTGCAGGAACCCCAGAGGGGTGCCTGGCAGCCATGTGGAGGGGGAGGACGCTGGACATTGGTGTGTTCAGCAGATGATGCCCTAATTCAGTTTCCAAACAGCGTTTTGCATTTAGGTTGTGCTGACAGGGAGTACCCTGCAGCTAAGCAGGAAAAAAATCCCCAGATTTGCATGCTTGGGGGTTTGCACCAGTTTCTCTTCAGCCGTGTATAAGCAGTGCAAGTGAAACTGGGCTGCAGGTGCAAGTGAAACTGGGCTGCAGGTTCGGCAGGCAGGCAGGCAAAGCTCAAACGATTTGCCAGGCCAGACGTGTCACTGCAGCAGAGCCGAACCCTGGCATCCCCTGCCTCGTGGGCAGCTGGTACCCACAGCCTGCCTCCGTGCAAATGGTCCTTGTGATGTGCTCCCCACTGATGGGTACTGGGCCAGCTCGTTTTTCTGGGAAGGAGGCAATGCTGCAGACAGCAGAGCTGCTCTCCTGTGTGCTGCTCAGGAGGACCTCCCATGCCCCAGATACATCAAAGTGTATAACGTTACCTCCTCACGGAAGCGCTGGGATTCTGCTTTCAGCAGTTTGCAGTGTTGAGGCGCTGAGAGAGCAGAACCCACGGGTGCTGGAGGTGTGGGCAGGGGCAGAAGGCAGCTCGAGGATGTGGCATCTGCAGGAAGCAGAGACCTGCCGGGAGTTTAAACTGGGTGTCCCTGCCAGGAGCCCCGTGGCACCAGGAGGTCTCTGCTGGTGTTAATCTCAGTCACGTCTTCCTGCTTCACCCCCTCCAGGGATGTGTTTGTAATGGGGTTGGAGGGTGCCAGCAATGCATAAGAGTGACAGACAAGCTGTTACATTGTTATATTTTGCTACCTATCATTTTAATGTCACTTTTAATGTATGAATTATACCCCCATTGTGTGTAATTATATTTCTCCTCCCAACCCTGTTCAAGGAACAATGAGAAGATGGAGCTGTTAAAATTAAAAACAGCACATCTCTCTCAAAAAAGTTAGAGGTCACACCTTAATTCCTAGTGCATGAGGATAGTTAATCAAAAGATGATGGGACTAGAATGAGTATGGGGACAAAAATATCCTGCACAATTTCTTGTGGAATTTAATTAGAAAGGAATTATTAATAGCATCTGTATGTGCAACTGTATTTTGCCTTGCAATGTGAGTAGCCTTACCTGGAGCCAGATTGATGAAAAGCCCATTGAACTTCTTTTTCTTTCCTCTTCTTTTGTTTTTTTTAAATTTTTTAACTTCCTTTAATAAAGGAAAATAATGAGCCAAATCAATAATAATAATAGTAATTAAAATAATAATAATAGTAATAATAGTAATAATAATAGTAACAATAATACTTAATAGCAATAAACCCCAGCAGGAATCAGCTTCCTATCAGCTCTCTTTAGAACTCCTCTTTTAGGTGAAGAGATGATGCTAATCGATGAGGCATTTTGCAAAAGTTCGTGCTCTACTTGTCCCAGTAATGAACCTTCAACCTTTAATTCTCTTAGTAGCACGTAGTTCCTCGATGGGAAAGTCACTGTAGGGGCCTTCATGTTGAAAAGGCAATTATTTATGCTAACTGGGAGCTTGGTACTGTTTGCCTTTGGTCCCTGGTTGCTTGGGCAGGCCTGTTCTGAGGCCACCCCAACGCTGCGGGATGAGCGCTGGCTGCACATCAGAGCTTCCAGGCCACTTTCTTCCCAAATGAGGGACTGTGCTCCCAGGGCAGGGACCTCATTCTGCCTTCAGATTTGCAGAGTATGCCTGCTGGATGGCGTGACTGCAGAATGTTTTAGCAGAAATAGAGAGAGCTCATTATAACAAAGAAGTGGATTTCTTTCCCTTCCCACTCAAAATGGACTCAGGTTTTTAATTCTCTTTTCCATTAATTTTCTCACAAAATGAGAAAAAATTGAACTTAGTCAGTGTCTTACAACTTGATTTCAATTACAAGATCATAAAGCGGACTCTGTTTTCTAATGAATTAAGAAATTAAGGCTTTGTTAATTGAATTCACCATGGCTTGTAAAATGCTTTGTTCAGATGAAAACTGCAACTAAAATGTGAAGCATTTTCTAATGGTTATTTTTGTCTGCTTTCCCTTTGTGCTTGCCACACAGGTGGGCTGGGGAATGGCTGGGGGCAGTGGGCAGAGCATGGCCTATCTGTGCCTGGTGCTGGGGTGCAGGTTTGCAGCTCTGCTGGGATGTAATGGGAGATGTGGACCACAGGGAGGTGAGAGTGTGAGGAGGGAGCCAACACTAAATAGGATGGCTCATCCCTTGTGATCATACATCTATTCCCAGCTGTGCTTCAATGAATGCTATATATGAAGCAAACAGTCCATTCTTCAAATGCCTTTCTTTTTTTAATTATTTTTTTCCTGTTTAGCAATCCTGATGCTAAATGAGATCAGGCACATAGGCCAAATTAAATTTCACCCTTAGTCCCTAAGTACTCTTGCTGGTGCCAGAGACATGAGTGAAGCCAACCCCACTCATGCCATTTCCTTTAGCTGGGGCCAGGAACTTATCCAGTGGTTTCAAAACAATAGAAAGTGTGCTCAGGTGTCCCCTAGGACACCTCTGCCCAACACAATTGCTTTAAATTGTCCTTCTGCTTCTTCAGGTCTTTGTTGTATTTTCAGAAATACTCCTTTTCTTAGGACAATGAGTGACCTGCACAGCCCATCAGTAATGCCGGAGCCTTCCCGTGGCAGCGCCTGTCCCCCAGAGAGCACAGACCAGGCAGGCATGTGGAGCAGGGCCTCGCTGCAGCAACCAGGGGGAGACATGGTGTTTCTGGTCTCCTGTCTCTCATGCTGGCATAAATGAAGACCATTGCCAACCAAATCACTCAGCAAAGCCAGTTCCTTGCCCTGACATGGCTGTTTGCCCATTGAGGTTTTATGGCATCACAGGAAGAAAAGAAGTCAAAGCTTTTTGCTGAGCTGCACCATAAAATGACAGTGTTCCAGCAAGAGCCACCTCCTTAGTGCTGGTGTCAGGAGTCGAGATTCCCAGAGCAGCAGCAGTGGGATAAGCCCCTCCCAGCAGGGATGGCCAGAGAGGGGAGCACGGCAGGCTGCTCTGTTAGCCTATGCCCATTAGGAAGGAGGAACACTTGGCTGCCTCAAAGCTTGGATTTCTACTTCCCCAGGCAAAAGAGCATGTTATGCAAGGGAGGTTTGCATTGACCTTTAAAGACAATCTCTGCTAAGCATTCAGACTGTTATTTTGTCGGAGCACCCAGTTTTCCTGAAGATTCTTCAGTGTGGGCTTCCAAGGAAAACCGAGATCTTATTTTATTATATGATA
Organism: Sitta carolinensis; assembly: GCA_032173965.1. Taxonomy (NCBI): domain Eukaryota; kingdom Metazoa; phylum Chordata; class Aves; order Passeriformes; family Sittidae; genus Sitta; species Sitta carolinensis. The sequence continues at coordinate 16,000,046 of CM063292.1, read as the reverse complement.
TATGCAGAATGATCTCTCATCATGTCTGGCAAAGATTTAAAAAGTATCTGTGGGAGCAAGTGTCATCTGGACATGAATGATTAAGCATAGACCTTCTGGGATAAATTGAGTCCCTGGACTGAGGGCCTACTCTTAGATCACTGACTCAGCTGAGTGATTTTTATGATTACATGGAGCCAGGTGACATGCTAAGGGCTGAGCACCTATGTGAATAATAAATAATCCCACCATTTGCATTCCTCCAGCATGCCTGCTTTTCCAACCAATGGCCCTGTCTACCTTTTGAAGGTGGCAGAAATCAGTGCTTGGTTTATGTCTCATCAGATGTTGGTACAAAACCAGAGAGTTCATTGACCTCAGATGCTGTGCTGCAGGGTGAGCTGTGCCTGCCATGGGACTACTGTGCTCATACAGCCACAGTAGGGCTGTCCAGCCAGCCAGGCACTGGGAAAGGGGATCACCGCCCACTGGAGTGAGAGTCCACTGGAGCAGAGAGATATTTTTGTGAAAGGAATATATATTCCAAAAAGGTTGTGATAGGATGAATTGGGATATTCTCATATCCCAGTTTCTTGTGCTGCTGCAGGTGTCACCGCAGAGGAGGTGGAAACCTGGATGGACCTGGGCATTGTTCCTTTGCAAAACCCTATTTTTAGAAGGGTACCAGTGGCTGCAGCATAAGTGGAGAAGAGGATAGGTATCGTTTCAGTGCAGGGGCACAGGCATGTTCAGGCACTGGGGCCGCCAGCGACTGTCGAGGATTTCCAGTAGCTCCTAGCTCTCAGGCTCATGCAGGCACTTGGGCTCCAATTATAGTGATATCTTGCTCTCAGTCCAATTAAAATTTCATAATCTCTCCACCAGCTGGGGTGGACAGAGTGTACACCAGGTCAAGAAATATCTTCTAGCTACAGTACTTCTCTGGGAAGTTTTTGGCTCCATGAGGAATAGTACCTATACAGATCTGATGGAGAAGGGCCATAAAACCGCAGAACTTGCAGCTTCCTTGCAGCCCTTTTTGCAAGCTATTTTATTCTACGTTTGGGGGCAGGAAAATTAGGCTTTGAAATATGAGTTGTAGATAAGGCTGGGAGGAAGCTTAGGATCACAGCCTTAGGTGAAAATAAAACTGTAATACATAAAGCATTAAAAAGGTGAAGTATAATGGCAGCCTCCAAAGACTTGTGAACAGCTGCAAGGCAGTCTGCCTTATTGCTGCAATTTTAACATGAATTATATGACACTAGGAAAGACCTGCTCCTGATCAGAGAAATGCTACATGGCTGTTTGCTGCAATACACCAAGGGCTCTACTTTAATCAGAGGTAGCTGCCATTCGGCCACCTTTTTGTTAATGGTTTTATTGATTATTTGGAGGTGCTCACAAGCCTCAAAGCACTTTACAGAATTAGGGGAAGCCTCTGGAGCGAAGTTGTTGTTTGTTAGTTTGTTTTTCTTCTGCAGAGCAGTTTTGATGCAGACCAAATCCTGAGCTCTGTAGTTAGCTCCACCTTAATGAGACCTTGCTTAGCCAAAAGCTTCCTCTGTCTTTGGCACTCACCCAGCAAAGGCATTGAGTGGCTCAGACCCGTCTGGTGCAAGTGGCCAGTGCAACCAGTGGCACAAAATGCTTGGAATTTTGTCTAATAATATTTAAGAATTAAATTTGTAAATAATATATGAATTAATTAGTTACAGTCTTGCAGATACCCATTTTTGAGCTGAGTCTTGGTCACAATTTGGGAACTGTTTGTTGTGGGCAGAGCCAGGTAGGATGCTGCAGCCCCATGTAGAACAGGAGGTTTGAGGCATTCAGCCCAAGCATTGCTGGTGCACTCGAGCATGTTTTGGTTCACCAGCCTCAATGAACAAAGATTCAATCCCAACAACTGCCCATGTCCCTCCCTAGAGTTTTAAATTGAGAATATGATGTCCTGGGAGATAATTTGTTCTCTGATTTGCGCTAGAGATGCAGCTAGTGAGGGGCAAGGAGATGGGCATGACTTTTCATCAAGCAGGAAAAGTTTCAGAGCAGAAGTCATTGTCTGCTGCGAGCAGCTTCAGGCCTGGCATGACAGCAGCGGTGCTGCTACCATCTGTTGGTGAACAGCAGAAAAGGAGCAACAATAAACCCTCCATAAATCACATTCCAGACGTGCAGGTATGCATGGCACCCCGTTGGCCACCATCCCTCAGTAAGCACAGGAGGGTATGCTGTGCTGCAAAGACCCCGCAGAAAAAGTGGGTTAGAAGGTGCCCGGGAGCCGGTGCCGGCTGTGCTGGCACTGCTGAGCAGCAGGTGACACAGCTTGGGGCATGGGGCAGAGAGGCAGGCGGGCAGTGCCAACACAGGCAGAGCACTGCAGCAGGCTGGCAAGCAGTGGTGGCCTCCCACCTTATCTTCCTCCAAAATCCCATCCCTGGTGGCTCTCCTTTGGGGGAGTGACAGGGATGGCAATGTCAGGGGGACAGCACAGCTCCTGGGCTGCAGCTTTGCCAAGGCCACCCCATGTGCTGTGAAGCACTGGCTCTGCAGGCACAGCAGGTGTTTGGGCCAGCAAGCCCTGCAGGCTGGCTTCTCCAGGGCACAGCAGCTGTGAGAAGCAGCCCTGGCACGGTGGGAATCTCCTGGTGAGTTCATTCTGTATTCCCAGGCCCCTTTAGCAGAATGTCCTGGTGTGAGGAAGCCTGGCAGAGCTGCAAAGAGAGTGGGCTGAGTCACTGCAAACAATGGCTTTAAGAAAGTGATGATATGTCTTAAAATCCAAAAAATGCTTGTAGAGATCAGAACCTGCCCTTGAAGGTGCTGCTAACCCCTGGAAGAAGGGTTGTGGCTCCAGAGATTTATTTTTTAGTTTAGAGGACACTATTTATCATTTAAAAGTGCTCTCTAAGACGGCAACCAGCCTTGACCATGGCTCATCTTCCCAGCTCCCTGTGGAGCAGGGCTCCCACAGCTCCCACAGAGGTTTTCTATAAATGTTGTAAAGCTCTTTTTGTGTTTTTAATAGCAAGGTGGACAATAACTCTATTTACAGGGAAATGTTCTTTTTGCAGGAGTATCATGTATACCTCTTTCTTATTTGTTGCTCTCTGTTCCTACAACCCTCTTGCAAATGGTAATCCTTGTTCTGATTTTTTTTCTAGCAGGGATGTTTTGTTTTCCTGTTGGCTGATGCTGTCTGTTCAGTCTGTGGAGGATTAACCTATGTGCTGTTGCTAGGTGGCCTTAAGCAAAGAAATAAGGCAGATCACAGACTCCTGCATTCCTACAGTATGTAACTCCCTTGTTCAGCAAGATTTTTCTTTCTCTGTCCATCTCATGTTTTGTGTTTATGGTTGCAGAGGTATTTGTTAGAAGATGTGCATATAATTTGAACAAAAATAATGGACCAGAAACCTCTAAAATGTCAGGTTTATTTGATTTTAAAATGTTTAGTAACCATCTTTGCCAGCTCTTTCCGTACGTTGTCTTTCTGAGAGTGTCTAAGCCTCTTCCATAATTTTTAGTTTTTTCTCTTCCTCATGTGAAGTCTTGGCCTTCTGAGGGATGTGCAGCTCATCATCACAGCCCACAGGCACCGGGAGTAGGGGCTTCCAGTGGGGCTGGGGATCACACCCCTCTGAGACCACCCAGCTGTGCCAGGGTCTCATCAGGGTCAGAGCATGAGTCTGGGCATACCATTTTGTACAAAAAAATACCTAGAGCAAGGAAGAATTCAAGGAAGAGTGCAAAAGTGATTGCAGGGCTGATAGAATCATCTGGGGAGGAAAGATCAGAATTTTGTCGCTCAGGCATGCCTTACTGCCACACTGCTGTCTACCAGTGCCTGTCATATTTTGCAGCACTTTAACGCTTTTGCTCAAAGGACCTTTGAAGTCTCTCATGACCCAAATACGGCCTAAATCATGGAGCATTCTCCAGAGAGACATAGCAGTTACTGGCTCGGTTTGCTCCGGATGAAACTGAGGCAGAGTGATTCAAGAGCATGGTTTTCCTCATGGTATATGCTCAAACGTGCAGTTCTCAGAGGTAACTCCACTTCTCCCTTCTCATGGACACAGAGCCAGAGGGGCACTGCCCCAAGGCCATAGAATACTCACCAAAAACCCAGCCATGCTTCTGTTGACTCCAAAGCCTAACTTCTGTCTCTGCTCCAGCTCCTGTCTCTGCTGGTATTGCTCTGTCCTCTGTGCCCTGCCTTCATGGACATATTTTCTGCTAACAAAATTAGTGAGAGGGATTTGTGGTGTGGTTTCATAGGTAAAAAGGACTCTGCAGCCTTCTTTTGTGAGTGCATATCTGTACCAACTTCTGACAGCATTAGGGAGGCAGTGATATCAGAGGTACCCAGTTTCTTCAGGTGGGCAGTGGAAGAGAAGACCCTGTGAGGGCAGAAGGGTGCTTTTTGCTGTGTGTTCCTGGAGGGAGCACCTGGAGTTCTGGCTTTTCCTAAGAGATTGGCTATCTCCAGAGCTAGCCATCAGAACGAGCCCATTATATTTATCTGGGAAAGTCTTTGATCCTAGCCTTTGTTTTATCCTGTCATTGGACAAGTAATTCCCTCTTCTGACTGATAATATCCTGAGATTTAACTTTCTTTTTTACTTTAACCCATCCTGCTAGTTGAACTGCTCCTAAGCAGCATTTATCAGCCATCTTCAGACGATGATTAGAGCTGAGCAAATACATCACTGTGAATATTTAATGACTTGAGGTTTAAATTTTTCACATCTTTTCTTGAGAGTTCATTTTATAGACATTTTCTGATATGCAATTATTCTTAAATCATTTGAAATCTCCTGAAATTGCATACTGGACTCCTAAATGAATATTTCACACTGATGCCACACAAGACAGTTAACATCTGGCAGTGCAAAGCCCACACTGTTGCAGACAGGTCCAGCCAGCCCCATCCATGTCCCCATGCAGCTGTGTTCCTACTCAGGTGTGCAAATGTAGGCAGCAGTTGGCACAAATATTTTCCATATCCAAAATATGTTTGCTGTTACTGTTTTGTCCATGAATGCTCAGGTCATTTGACAGTAAGGAAAAGGCAAGGAACAGTACAGCCCCAGGCAGAGTTGGCAAAACCCACTCCAGATTACAGAGATCTTTGTTTTGCATCACTCTCAGTTGCCTGTCTCTATTTCTGATTCCCACCTAGGAGTGATGTGACTGATGGGCCTGCCGAGTGCTTGCCATGGATACTTTCCTCATTCTTAGCCTCTTGTTTTTCAGGCTGGCTCGCATGTTGAATCTGGCAGTTTGCATTAATAAAATAGGTTGGTCTGAAATGCCCACAGGACTTTTTTTCCCTTTCTCACAGAAGAGTGGGGTTTTTTTTTGTATATACAAAGGACTCTGATGTAAAAATACATATTTCTACAAAGCTGTTCTGTTCTTTCTCCTGTGGCTCTTTAGTGTGGCAGCCTCAGCCTGGTCCTGGTGCTCTGTGCTGGAGCAGCCATGTGTACCCTGCAAGCTCAGCACTGCAGCCAGGATGGGCTGATGTGGGTACAGCTGCTCTGGGGGCCTCACACACACTGCTGGAGCTCACTGCAGTGGGGAAGGGTGGGCCAGAAGCAGGGCAATGGCCTGGGCTTTAGGAGCAGTCTAGGCCATGGCTAGCTCTGACACTTGTCAAGCCTTGGTTCTTTACCAAGTGTCACTGTGTCTCAGAGACCTGTTCTCATCCAGCTAGGCTGCCTTTATTCTGTGGTCTTTGGGCATGAGACTGCTAAAAATACCCTGAAGAGTCAAACTTCCTTGTTCACACTAATGTTAGTAGCTCCCAGGAACTGGAGGAGCTGCAGGGAGTGCCTGGGAACAATCCCTGTCCTGATGCCACCCTGACAGTGACAGGAGCCCTGTGGTGGTGCTGGACAGGGTGGACCTGAGCATACAGAACTCATGGGGCAGAGCAGGGGCATGAAGACCCACAGGCAAGACCCATCCCAGGGCTGGTGCCACCAACCCTTGAGGTACAAGCCCTCGTTTTCCTCCTGCCATGGCAATGCCTGAGACAGCAGCCGCCTTCCTTCCTCCAAGGGACTGGCTCCAGCCCCCACATGAGTGTGGCCACCCAGGGCAGTGAGGCAAGTGGCCTGGAAGGAGCACCAGCCCCACACACCATGTCTCATCCTGCAAGGGACAAACTTCTCTCTCCAAACTGCTGGACAAGAAACAAACTCCTGTGCGTTGGGAAGTATTTTAACTTCTGAGGAAATCAGGGCAGTTGTTGCTACCTTCTGAAATGACTCAGCCCTGCGGTAGCCTCCAGCTGAGAGCTCTGCCAGGTGCAGAAGTCTGCAAATGTCAGAAGAGAAATTGTGATGGTTTTGTAAACTTTATATACAAACTTCTGTAAACTTTGTGCAAATAAGCAATATTCTGCAGGTTGTCTTTTTTCCCCCCTTTCTTATATACTTGATGACCCTGTTCTCTGTTCCCAGCTAAAATGAGGAAAGTGGTAAAAACCTGGCACTATCGATGTGTAACTTTCAAAATGAAGGCTAAGGTTTTGTAAAGGCCTGAACTTGCTGGGATTTTTTCCATTGAAAGTGAAGAGAAGCTTGGCATTTTGCTTCCCTAAATTCATTGGCAACTCCAGCCTACATGCCTGTTAGATATGCTGAAGACTTCAGGAGTATTTCACAAACTAAAAGCAGAATCATTGATGTAATTGAAACTTCCTTAAGTTTTTGCTGGCCTGCAGTATCAGGAGTGACTAGCTGTTGGTTATTAATGATCACAGCAAAGAGAAGACTCATAAAAATGTTATGTCTTATTGCTATTGATTGGTTATAAGGGTATTACTTGACCAGAGTATGGTGAAATTGATTAAATTTATTAATTATTTATTTCATAGTAACTAGATATTTAATGTATCTGTACAGCTATTGTGTCTCCTCTGCATTTTGATTAACAGTTTCTTTATGCGGAAGAACAAACCCGTGCAGTAAAACGTCCTTTCTGAGATTAAATCCAGTGGCTGCGCAACGCCTGCCCCCGGCGAGTCTGGTTCCCCTCGGGAGCTGGACCCTGTGCGGGGCAGCAGCGGCTGCACCGAGCGGCCGAGCCACCCCGGGGCCACGGCGCTTCAGAGGCCGAGCCAGCGGCGCAGTGCGGGGCGGGCAGCAGTGCTGGACAGGAGCACTCGGTGTGTGCTGGAGGGGGCACTCGGTGTGTGCTGGACAGGGGCACTCGGTGTGCGCTGGAGGGGGCACTCGGTGTGTGCTGGAGGGACACTCGGTGTGCGCTGGAGGGGGCACTCGGTGTGTGCTGGACAGGGGCACTCGGTGTGTGCTGGAGTCACTCGTTGTGTGTCCGGCCGGCAGCGCGGCGGAGGCGGCAGGGCCCACGGCCGTGCTGCGGGACTGACCGCAGCGCCGTGAGTGTCGCGGCGGGCTCTGGGGGCCGAGCCCCGGGCAGGTTGGCAAGAACCGGAGCGGCTGCAAACCGGCGGCTTCGGGTGGCGTACGTCTGCCCCGGAGAGGAGCCGTGCCGGCGGGAGGGCCCGAGCCGCCCCTGCCCCCTCCTCCTCCTCCTCACCCGCGCCCCTGCTCCGGCCTCCGCCTCGCCCCGCGGCGCCGCTCGCTTTCTCACAGCTCCCGCTGCTTCCCATTCCTCCCCCGGCTCCCGTTGCTATGCCCCGCCGGGCCGGCCGCCGGCAGGAATTCGTGGCCTGTCCAGCTGCTCCCAGCGTGGCCCCGCGCCCCGGCTGTGCCGCCGTGAGCCCCTCCGAGTTGCTCGCCCGAGGCTGGGCACGGCACCAGAGCTGCGGGCTCCCAAATGGCGCACCGGGCTCCTTTCCCACGGCGTGGCTACACGGAGCAGTGTTTCTTCTCTCGAGAAGACACGTCAGGACCTGATACTATGTTGTTCCCCGAGTGGCCATGGCTCCCGAGAACGGCCATCACCTTGGGATCACACTCCCCGGGATCTGCAGGCAGCAGCACGCAGCCTTGCAGCCGCCCACCGCGGCCGCGTGGGGATGTTCGAATTTCCCCGGTGCTCCGGTGCCGTGCCCTGCTGCTCTGACCTTCCAGCTGGACCCTCATGGCAGTGCCGACCTGGGAGATCCCCTGGCAGTCCACGGGAGTCTGATCGCCCAGACAGCTGTGGTTATCCGGAGAAATGTGCAAGCTTCTAGAGTAGGAGTTTTTCATTTGCTGCCCTCGTGGATATTTGTGCCCGCCTCTGGGAAATTCCACGCACCGGGACCCTGGGCATTCGGTGCCTGATTGGAGGACACAACAACAGTATCAAACAACGTAGCAAGATAACCAAATAAACAGCTAGGCAATTTTTAAAAGTTGATATAATTTTTTTTTACGAATTTGCACTGAGGCATTTAAAAACGTGCTTTAGGATTTAAAAATAAAACCCTAAAAATAAATGTAAACAAATCCACTTCTCTTTAAACCCTATGGTCTCTCTATTTTGCCCAGCTGTCTGTAAGCCTTATCGCTGAAATAACTTATTCCTTTCTATCTAGGAAAGGAGTCCTAATAAGAAAAAAATAAACACTGCCAATCATAGGATTTAAACAGAACATCAATTGGGCTGGTAACAGGGAAATATTCTGTGACCCTTCCAAAACCCTCTGGAGAGATGAAACTGGGAGAGGTCTGAAGAAACCTATGCGCATTCTACAGAAACTACTTGACAAATCTTACTGAATTTAATAGAGAATGAGATCTTTTCCCTGGGTTTTTGGCATCATAATTCAAGAGCAACGAGATAATTTTCTATTCAATAATTTTCTATTCAATACTGAAGAGATAACTTTCCTGTGAAGTTTTTTTACAGGAATAAAAACTGCATGTTCTCACACTGCCACCTGCTCCCCACCACAAGCTCATCCATGTTACCACACCAAATCAGAAGAGGGACCATAAATATCTTGGTATTAAAGAACAAACTTCCTTTAAAATGCCTCTTTCAAAACTGCCTGCGGGTCTGCCTGTGCAGCTGTGGGGTTTGCTAATCAATAGCACCATGCAGTACGTTGTGTCTTTTTGCGTAATTACAGAATGAAAGCAGGCACAGAAAAGAACCAAGTGGAAACTATTAATTTTGTAGAATGGGACTTGATTTGTATTTCAGTTTTCTTTTCTTCAGTTCAGTGGGAAGGAGCTGGAAGAGGAGGTGACAGCAGCAGTTCAGCTGCCTGTCCTCAAGCTGCTTGGTTTAATGTGAAGCTGCTGTTTGGACTTTGCTTTTCTGGACCTGTAAACAGCTCTGAGGGTAGAGAGACAGCATCTCCTGAGACAGGGATATCAGGCAGGGACAGACTGAGCTGGGACACATTGTACTGCAGTTGTGAGCACTGGTGTCCACCACTACTTGCCAAAGCAGCCAGTGATGGTTTTTATAGCAGAGACAATCTCGAGGGTGAGAAGGTTTTGGTGTAAAGCATCTTGACTTGATGCACACTTCTTAAAGACACAGCAGCAGTACTAGATGGCTGGGTAATGCTGGCAGGATTGGAAATGTGCTCAAGGACTATTATTTTTGTTTAGTTTAAGAGAAAAAAGAGGTGGGGAGGAATAATTTCTTCCTGTTGTTTTATTGGGAAATACCAGTGGAGTGGAAGCTTTTGGAAATGTAGGAATTTTTAGACAAGATATCCCTACCCGTGAAAAATGCTTCTAGGAGTTCAGACCCTGGCGACAGGTTGTTCTATGACTCCTGAGAGGAGCCGGTCCAGAGGGCAGCTGCCTGGTTGTGTTTGGCAGTCTTTGATACCACATTTTGAGAGCTTCCGTGGTGTGGGTGCTGCCAGGTCCAGTTCCCAGGGTGAATTTGCACCGAGGCCTCACAGCACTTCCTAACCCCTGCTGGGACCAGGCTTAATGGCTTAGAAAATCCACCCTCCACCATTAGAGATGATCCCGGACTAGTGTGAATGGGACTTTTTGAATGCAAGGTGGAAGGAAAAGTGATGTGCGCACTACTAGTTATTAACATTGCTAAATCTTTTCTCTGGGTAGAGAAATCCTCTGTCTCTGGAGTGTAATTCTGAACATGTCCTAAACATTACACAGATACATGGCACAGAAATTTATAATCAAAAAAAGAAACAAAGATGCCTGAATATATGGGCGAAATGAATCACTCCTAATGCTGTAGGTCGATCCATAATACCTTAAACAAGTACTCAGAGTCCAAGTGCTAATTATCTGCTAATGGGGTATTTGTTCTCCTTCAGTTATGTAAAAGTACACAGCATTCAATTTAAAGAGTGCACTTAAATGGCTTTGTACCGGTGGAGAAAGAACAGCTTTGAAGGCTGCTGCCATGCTTTGCCCTGGAGCTCCTGGAGCCCCTTGCTGAGCTCCTGGTGCTGCCCTTGAGGTGCCTCTCCTCTCTCGTCTCCTCCTGCTTTTTCTCTTGTCATTCCAACTGACTTTCGTTCTCTGTATCTCAACATCTAGTCGGCAACGCTGGCAAAGATGTGAATAGAATTATAAATCTTATACCATGGCTTTTGCCACCGCTGCTGGCCAGAGAGCAGTGAAGATGCCTGTTGAGTACAAGGGGAACTTCCACCCGAATAACAAAGCCCGGTAAAGTGAATGAGCTCTTTGATCGCAACCCTGGTAAGAAAGGGTCTCAGTGGGCACAGCGAACTACTCTCACGGGGAAAGGGATGCAGTGACCCATCCTCATTGCAGAAATGTCTTGCAGAGCTCAGCTGAATCAAGGACAGGGTGAGGGACAGGGGCCTGTACTGGAGCCAGCAGCTGGACAACCTGTAACATACCTCCACTGTCCAGCTCACGCCAGAGCCACCGAGCACCTTCCTATAGCAGGGCTTCACCCACTATTAACTAATTCAAATGAATAGTGTATTTTTAATTCTTTATGTCCTTTGAGAAGCACTACAGACCCACGACCAATGGGAATGAAAAGAACACAGAATACATGGATCACGGAGAGAGACTTTTCTCTGAGCTGTGATAAAAATATAGAAATATGATATAGAACTTCCTTATACTAAACATCATAAGTTATTAAGTAACATTATAATGCTCTAAATTATTATTACAGGAATATTCAAAAGGCAGATGCAGAGCTTGGAAAATTCTTTGTGCTAAAAGTGGTTTTGTCACAAAGTGTAGATCCTCTGCCTGACTCCCTCACCTAATTGGAACAGAGGCTGAAATTAATACTTTGCTTGGTCAGCTGTGCAATACCTGCTTGTAGGGCCTTGCATGAGCTGTCTTTAGTACTATTATCAGTAACGGCTTTTACTGTAACTGTGGAGGGGGGTGCGCATGTGATTCATCAACAGATGGGTATTTTGTGATATTTGAGCTAAATTCAGCTCCAGCATAAAACAGTATCTTTCAAAAAATGTCACTAACTGCACCACTTACTCTATCTTGATTTCAGACTATTGTATCTTAACTAAAAAAAAAAAAAAAAACTGATAGAACAAACATCAGTTTGTAAGAGCCATATACAAGTGAAAAAGAATTTAAAATCATTGTGCTTATAAGAGATGTATGAATATTAATTTGGTGCACACGGTATGTGCACATGAAACAAGCTCCTAATCCCGTTTGTACTAAACTGTGTTTCACAGTGAAGCTTCCCCTTTGTTTTTCACTGCCCTTGATAACATCTCAATCCCTTTTCACTGTAACTTCCCAAAGTATAGACTCAGCCACTCTGGCTGGATGCACCTATTCTTCACGTGAAGCCTTTCCTGTCTGTGCACATCCTCCCTCTGGAGCACCTCTACTTTCTCCAACTCTGTAGCCCACATTTAAGGCTATGTCAGTCCTTGCTTATGACTTATATGTGGGATGCCAGTTATTTATTTATGTAAAGTGTTTGGAGGCTTTAACTCAAGAGCACCATAGAAACTGGGCTGGTATTGTAGTCGGGGCTTTTATTCAGGTTGTCTGACGCGCTGCGGATGCCGCCTGCCTTTGTGTGCTCCAGCCCATGTTTATCCCGACACTGTCTTTGTGTTCCCTATTTGACATATTTTACTGTAAATAAAGAGAGACACTGTCTTGCAGCTGTATCCACTGTGACATTTGACTCTCTGCTGAATGATTGCATTGTGCTGTGTCCTTTGAAAACATTATGTCTTCTAAGAAATAATCTAGTCCTTTAATAGTTTCCTGCATGTGCTTGTATTCCTTTGCACATCCAGAGAGCTCAGGTGTTCGTCACCTCTGTCAAGCCTCAGCCAGAGCAGCTCCTGCCGTGATGAGGGCTGGTGAGGGTACAAGTGCCTTGGATACCAGGTCTTGGCACTGCTCAGTTCCCATTTTGCCTGGTCTTTTTAGCTGCACCCTCTGATCAGATTGTGCAGTATGACTTTTTCTGGGGCATGAGCCTTTTGCCACATTTCTTAGATATTATATAGCATCTCTTAAATAGGTCTATACATGTCATATATTATTTATTATATGTCGACTCTTACTGGCTGCTCTACAATTATGATGATCTTCCCTCTGCTACCTGGTCATGGGTGATCATTCTCTCAGTCTTTTTATGTGAAGATACTCCTCTTTTTGATTTTAGAAAGTTTAAATCCTTACTCAGCCTAGCTCTCTCAAAGCAGGCCTGATTCATTGGGTGCCTAACTCCCATAGTCCTTGTTTAACACCCCTTTTATGAAGTTTATATTTTTGCCTTTACACAACTGTGCCGTTTTTATGTAACTCGTAATTGCAAACTGATTCTGAAACACTTTCAAAAGAATTCTCTACATTTAGAAACGTATAGGGGTTTGCTTTAAGTATTAAATGCAAGTAAATGTATAACTGTAGAGAGGCTGGTAGTCCCACCTGCATTTTCCACAGAAAGGCCAATCAGTTTCCTATAGGGCTGCCAGGGTGGGACTATCTCAGATGTCACTATTGTTATGGATAGCATCTTCTTGAAAGTCATCAAACTTTAAAAATGATGTTCACTGTGCATGCACGTGGCAGAGGAGAGCAGAGCAAAATGAAATCAACATCTTGAGTGAGCTGGCATGAAAAGCAAGCGCATCGGTTTTCCCCAGAAAAAGAGCGCATTGAAATCAGCCCTGGTGTCTTTGAGGAGAGCGGGGCAGCCCGTGGAGGGGCAGGGACCACCAGGTCCCCACAGACCAGGGCTCGGTGCCTCCGTGTCAGCCCCATGGCCTTGGGGGCAAAGCTGATGGAGGAGCCGGCGGATGCCTCCACCAGCAAATCCTGTTTTCAGACAAGCCATGCTGAGCTCGGGGGGCTCCTCTGCATCTCAGGACTGGTTCCCTCTCACCAGCAGCTGCGTTGTGTATAGTATAGGATCTGTGTCATGCATAATATAGAACAATGACATTCCCAAAAGGGGTTACAAGCAGAGAATCCGGCATCCAAATTGTCCCAGCGATCTGATGAGACATGGACGTCATTCGGAGCTGCAGGAGGGCTCTTGGTTCTCTCCCGGAGAGAACAGCTCTGCACTCTGGCAGTCTTGGCTTTGTGCTTTTATTAAAATTCCCCAGAATAAAAAGAAAAAAGCATCTGTGAGGGAACAAGATTGATAAGAGATTCAAAAATTATTTTTATTGCATTCTTAAATTACCATAATTAAATTAAATTATTAAATGTATTTTTATTAAATTAGCACACAGGCTGGTGTCACTTGCCTTAAATATTTTAATAAAGCCTGTGAAGTCTTCCCTTGTTATTAGCACTCTTGGAATGTATGTATTTTAATGACAATACGAGTTTAAGTTCTGTTGTTGGGAAGAGAGCCTGGATGGGTGAACTCTGTATTTCTCTGGGGGCCCAGCAGGGTCATGGGGTTTTTTTTTGCTCAAGAGTGGCTGCAGGACCACATAAACTCCATGTACATATATCTGGAGGAGATGCACAAATGATGTGTTGTGACAATAGGGCAGCAAAGCATTTAGGCACACGTTGGAAAACTCTGTGGAGCAGAGATGTACTTACAGAGCAGGGCCTGGAGGAAATCTGTGTATTGCTGGGTTTGAAGATAATAGAGAGGGATGAATTAATAATTATATATGTGTGTGCTACATTTAAAGACAAATTTATGTATGTGATTAATTTTATTCTGTCAAACCTACCTTCCCGCTTTCTTTATATCTAGCTATAAACTGGGTATTTCTCAACAGATGCCACTGTGGAAGGTGGTTTTAAGGGTGCTGCTGCTTTTGCAACAGCTGTAGGAGTGAACTTGAACTACTTTCATGGGAGGGGCCGGGGATGCTTGGACCAGGGCTCCCCACCCTGCTCTGAACCAGATAGGACCTTGCAAATAACCCTCTCTGGCAACAGAAAAGGTAAAAAAAGCAAAGCAAAACAAAATTTATAGATTTCCTGATCAATTTAAGAAATAGGGAAAAGTTGGTTCATTTTAATTGTGTGATTTAAAGTTATTTTTTAAAAATGTAGAAAATGTGGGAACAGAGGGCTGGATGGCAAAGGGGCTTGGGGTGGCAATGGGGCTTGGGAATTACTTGCCAAGTGGAATGTTTAAAACTAAGATTGAAATCCCCTCTTTCCTTGATTGCACTGGGATTTGAATTTGGGTCTCTGAACTCCTCTGAGAGTGCCCAACCGCCAGCACATTCTGGGATGAGAATCTGTCCTGCTGAAGCTGTTCTGCTTTGTAAGAATAATTAAATATTCATTGGGCCAGTGAGAGAACAGAAACAAGTTGATAGCCTGGGGATTAAGCCTCTCCAATAAGACAAGGATACAGAAGTAATTCAGTTCCTGATCCAACTCTGATGCTGAATGGATATGAATCTAGGGTCACACTGACCAAATTTACCATGATCCTGTGTTTTTCAGAATATTTGTATCACAACATTTTTTTTTCTCCTTGTCAACATTCCTTATTTCTTTACGGAAACTACTACCACATTGGCTTTTATGGTGGTGAATCTGTGTGAACTAGAGTTATCCCCATTTTTATTGGAATCAGAATTGGGCCCATGGGCTCTTTAGCAATCCATCCTTGTTCCAGGATGCCATTTTGAACCCTTAACTTGCAACTTAGTGCAACTTAGGGTGGAGGAAGT